>ML095134.1:0-10103 GCA_003697995.1 Taxidea taxus jeffersonii
GGTTCTCTGGGAGCAGCTTTGAGGTGGAGGTAAGAGCATCAACTTGGCTAGGGAGCCCCAGCTGTGAAGGTAGGAGGGCACAGGATCAGACAGAGAGCAGTCAGGCTGTGATGCAGACGTGACCCATCTCCGCCAGGCCCAGCAAGCTCCAGAGCAGATAGCTGCCAGGAGTCTCCCTTAGGCTGGAAGGGCTATGCCCTGGCATCACCGCCATGCCCGGTGGTGACAAAGCCTGCCCCAGGAGGAGTGTACCGAGGCTAGAAGGCAGCCAAGGCCACCAACTAATTACACCCCTGGCCCCTGGGCAGTAGCAAGGCCACCCTTAAATGGGGACCAGCAATACACCCCAGAGCCTCCCATGGTAGCCTTATAAGCAGAAGCAAGAGGCAGGGATGACAAAGCCCCATGCCCAGGGGCTGGTGGGCCAAGGTACTATGAAGATGTCAGAAGCATCTGCCCTGGAAGGACAGGGAGGCTCTCTGAGAGTGACAGCCAAGATTCGAGCTTGACAGTGAGTGACAGGTGCCCAGTGGGAAAGGGGAAAATGCCACCAACCTGGGATCAGTGCGTACAATGTCACAAGATGGTAGTCACAGTGAAGGCCTTGGACTGCGGCTTCAGGGCTGCTCTGGAGCCCGGGTCCTGGCCCTTTCCAGGACGCTGGCAAGAGTTTTCTATTTCAGGCTTCGCAAATCGGCCTGAAACCATAGAGCCTGGGGCTGTCCCAAGCTCTCTTCCTCTCCATCCCCACCATCTTTATTTGGAGCGTGGAATCAGAGCACGCTGGCCCCACAGCGGGGCTCTTGTTTCCTGCAAACAACCTTGGCCTTGTCTGCCTGGCTCAGGGATGCTGGTTATGAAGGCAGGGCCGGCGACGGGGTGAGTTACCAGCCAAACCCCAACCACCCTGTTAATGTGCAGCTGGAGGGACCATTGCTTTTTGCCTCAGGAGGCGGCTCAAAAGCCAGGGTTGCTTTTGGTCGTGTTCAGCCACGTGCTGGAGTTCTGCAGTCCTCATGGGGGTGAGCAAAAGGGATGGGTGTCCGCCCTGAGGGCCAGAGTGAGGAGGGCAGGGGAGGAAGCAGCACCCTGTGGGGCTCTGTCCCTTGCTGGAATTTAAGGGGGCCTCCAGCTCCTCAAAGAAATTCCTCCTCATGTCCTTCCTCCAGACTGTTATCAGGACCAAGCCTGGCCCCAGACCATGGCTGGCACAGTGCAGGCCTGAGATCCGCCTGCCTCCAGCACCATCAGACATCTATGCTGCTACCATTTTCCCCCTTTAATTTGATTCCCATTGGTAGCCCACAAAGCTGGGGCAAGAGTTACTTTCAAATAAGAATCTCTTTTGTCTACTGAGCATAAGCTTCCATTCCATCAGGGTTAAAAAAAAAAAAATACAGGGCCCCTACCGACAAATTTCTCTTGGAAGCCAGGCCTTTATTTAGAGGCAAAGCATTTGAAGAAGGGACCCTGCACTGTCCAGCAGAAGTCCAGGCATCCCCTCACACTCGGCTGTGTGGGTATACCCACCAGGGGCCTTGTCAACACACACATTGGTTCAGCATCCCCCCCGGGGAGCTGGCACTAAGACCCTGGGTGTCCCACTCCGTCCCCAGGTGATGTCCACACTGCTGCCCTACAGGCCACAGTGTCTCAAGGGTGGAGGATCTCGCCAGAACGCTGTTCTTTAGAGGGTCCTCCGTGCAGACTCCAGAGGCCAAGTCTTCATGGCACTCTTGGTGGAGGCAGCAGACCCTCCCAACCCCACTGCAGTGCAGAGAGAACTGGCAGGCTGTGACCCGCAGTGGCGCTGGGAAGGGAACGTCCATCTGCGTGCCTCCCAGACCACAGGAGACCTCAGAGTGGGCAAGGTGTGCCGGGAGGGGAAAGGTGCAACAGAGGGGACACACAAGGACAGGTCTGGAGGGGACCCGACATCCGAGTTACCAGCAAAGAAGGAAGCCTACAAAGGAAATGGGGAAGGAACTGCATCAGGAGGGCACAGAGACGCGCAGCTAAAGGGTCTTGGTGAAAACAAGACGCGAAATGGTGCGCATGTGCCAACGTTCCCGGGGACTCACAAAGGCTGAGAGGTGTCCTCTGGGCTGGGTTCAACAAGGTGCTCACTCAGGGGCTCTAGCCTGCATTCCAGCAGAGCAGGCTTGCAGGGGGATGGGGTGGAAGCCAGTGAGCAGAGGAGAGGCGTGGGCGTGAGGCTGGGAAACAAGAAATTTGGTAAGAAAAGAGAGAAAGAGTGAAAGCAGTAATGGGGGCGGGGGGAATTGAGTCTCTTTTCTTTATAAGAAGGTAGAGTGAAGCAGAAACCTGCAAGTAAGGAAAAATAAAGGAAATGACAAGAGCAGAAGTGGGCCCCCCAAAGGCAAAGCCCCAGAAAGTGTGCACCCCAGGAGGCGTGCTAGAGGATGTTCAGGAAGGAGGGCTCCCTGGATTCGGTGGCAGCTGCAAGGTAGCAAGTGAGAGTGAAAGGGATATGGGAGGTAGCCATGGTGGAGAACGGGGTTTGGAGGGCTCTGCTGGGCACACATGGGTGGTCTGATTTTCTCCAGCAGCATGAAAGATTCCAATGTCAGCTCTGAGAAGCTCTGAGACCTAAAGGCCACTGCAAAGGAAAGTCTGCGGTGCTTCATGGACTTGAGTGGGAGAGAGATGGATGAAGGCAGGCAGGAGCCGGGAGTAGGGAGAAAGCAGAGGGAGCAATGGTCTGGGGGGTCCAATACTGTGATTCCAGCTTGACCAGTTGAGACCACTATAAGGAAGGATGTTATGCAGAAGGTGAGAGCATTTAGTTCTGGATGATAAGGTAGGTGGGAGGTGCAGGAGCAGTCAGTCATTACCACTTTTGGGTGAGAAGCTGGAGTCTAGGAAGGGGGAGGACCATCACCCCCAACATTGCTGCCTAGGATGACTCCAGAATCTCTCAGCTCAGTGGATACTCATCCAGCACCTTGTTTCTGGGATGTGGACCCATGGAAAATCACATTCCCAGGACAGCACCTCTTCTGCTGATGGTCCCCCATGTGTGTGGTGGTGAGAGCTGAAAACCAGTCCTCCACGAATGGATCTGAGCCTACAGTCAGACACATGGCACTGTGGTCTCTGGGGAGGCTCCAGGGGGGCAGTCTTGTCTTTCCAGGACAAGGACCACCTCTGGGTCTGGCCTTGTCTACCCAAATGACCCAGCAACAGGGGAGATGCCACTAGCACACGTAGGGTGAAGGTGAGATGGCATATGACATGGGGCTTTGGAGCAGCTATTGTTTCAGAAAGAAACAGAAAACACAGCAAGGCAGGCAAAGCTCTCCTAAAGAGATGGATTTTTACCATTTTTTTTTCTTGCTTAAGAGGCTGATAATTTATGTCCCCTAAGCTGACTGTAACTGCCACTATTAGATCCCACTCAACTCTGGCTATGTAAGTGTTACATACCTTATCTAACTTAACCTCCATAACAACCATGAACTTGAAGCAATGTGAAGTGGTGGGGCACCTGGGTGGGTCAGTCTATTAAGCATCGAACTCTTGGTTTTGGCTCAGGTCATCATCTCAGGGGCTTGAGATCGAGCCCCAAGTAGGGCTCTGCACTGAGCTTGGAGTCTGCTTGAAATTATCTCTCTGTCCCTCTCCCTCGCCCTGCCCCCCAAAATGTTTTTGTTCATGCACACTCTCTCTAAATATATATATATGAAGTGGCTTACATGTATTTTTATATGGATAATTCTGCTTACTCAAATAGAAAAATGCATAAGAACTCTGGTAGAGTTTTAGTTTATAAGCTCTCTTTCTCCTCTAAACACCTATTTGAATGGAACATCCTGATATCCACAAGCAAAAGAGTGAATTTAGAGCTGACCTTCAACTATATATAAAAACTAATTCAAAATAAATCAATGGGCTAAATACAAGAACTAAAGCTGTTACATTTTTAGAAAAAAAAAACAGGGAAAAATCTTCATAATCTTAGACTTGACAAAACGTTCTTAGAAATGACATCAAAAGCACAAACAAAAAAAATTGAGTAAATTGGGCTTTGTAAAACATTAAAACTTTTGTGTATCAAGTGACGTTATCAAGAATGTGAAAGGACAGCTTATGGCATGGGAGAAAATATTTACAAATCGAGGATCTGACGAAGGTCTAGTATCCAGAATACATAAAGAACCCCTACAATGTAATAATTTAAAAAAAAATTAAAAATGGCCAAAGGAGCAAAGTAGACATTTTTCCAAGGTGGATTTACAAACAGCTAATAATACATGAAAGATACTTGAAATCGTTGGTCATTAGGGAAAATCAAATCAAAGCTGCAATGAGATACCACTTGACACCCACCGAGATGACTATAATAAAAAGGCAGATGATAATGAGCATTGGCAAGGATGTGGAGAAATTGAAACTCTCATACACAGCTGATGGAACGTAAAATGGTGCAGCTGCGCTGGAGAACACTTTGGCAGTTCCTCAAGAAGTTAAGCCGAGAATTACCATATGACCCAGCAATTCCACTCTCAGGCATATACTCAAGAGAAATGAAAACATCTGTCCACAGAAAATCTTGCATATGAAGGTTTGTAACAGCATTATTCATAATAGCCAAATGATAGAAACAACCTAAGTGTTATAAATGGGTAAATGGATAAACAAATTATGGTTTATCTAGACCTTGGAATAGTATTCAGCCATAAAAAGGAAATGAAGTACTGATCCAAGGTACAATGGGAATAAACCTCATAAACATTTTGCTAAGTGAAAGAAACCAGACACAAAAGGTTACATATTGTATGTTTCCTTTTATATGATCTATCCAGAGTAGGCAAATCCACAGAGACAGAAAGCAGATTAGAAGTTACCAGGGGCTGGGAGAAGGGGGGACTGGAGAGTGATTACTAGTGAATATGGGGTGTTTTATGGGGTAATGAAAGACTTTTGAAGCTAGAAAGAGCAGATGGTTGCACAGCATTATGAATACAAGAAACACCCAAGAATTGTACACTTTGTTAATTGTATGACATTATGTGAATGTCACCTGCCAGCTGTATAGAGAGGAACTACAGGAAGATGGAAAGGGCCAACCAAGCCTGAAAACGACACTGTAATTCACATCCCCCACCTGCTCACATCTGGGCTGGGGACAGGTGGACTCTGGCTGTAGGTGAAGAAGGTCAAGGCAGGTCCTGGTCACTTGTCCGGGGCCTGATGAGACCTCACTCAAATCAGAGCCCTGGCCTCCTCTGCCCGATCACGATGGTGCCCAAAGTCAGCTCTGACAGTGTGTAGCTGCAGTCCGGGTTGGGGGGTTGGGTGGGCTAGGGAAAACCACTGACTAAAAGACAGCAAGGGGATTCACAGTGGGAGGAGCAAGGATGGATTTCTTACCCTTCCTTAAGTTAACCCTTTGTTGCCTCCTTCCCTAAGGTTAAACATATTCTTCTAATTAATGTTCAGTCCACTAACAACCATCTTCTGACCCCCTGAAACTTTAGAACAGAACGTGTCTCTGAGATCACCTTGTCATCCCAGAGATGAGGAAATGAGACCTAGAGAGGAGAAAGGAGCTAGTAACAAAACACAATTAGAACCATGAATTTTGTCACCTGCGTCATTTCATATTTATGAACACACGAATCACTGCTTCGAGAGGAGCAGAAGTAAGTGTTGCTGGAAGGAAGGAACAAGGCTTTGGGATAGTGTGGTGATGGAGAAGAACAATGTCAGGGGAATTCTTAAACTAGGAAGAGCAGGAAATGATGGTGCATGCAAGAATTCCCGGTGCATCCCATCCCTGCCATGGGTCCCCAGGCACTGAGGGGAGGGAGGAAGGACCGGTGCGCAGGGAGGGACTCAGAATGCTTGAGTGTGAGCCCTAGTTCTGCAAACTGGCACAGGCCTCAGATCAGACAAGCTGCTCAACACATATCAGCCTCTCGACACCCCTCAGTCCCCAGGAAGAAGTGGGCCAGCAGCCTAGGGCCACTGTTGGGTTAGAGCATGACCTCGACGGCTGTACCAGCCTCACCCTCTCCAACACAGAGGCTGGGAGCCATGGACGGCCAGGCTGTGTCCTCAGGGAGAGGCAGAGTCACCATCGATAGGGCCATTTCCTGCTACCCCAATGCTGCTCCTAGTACCCCCACCATGGGAAGCATGGAGCAGACAACCGCACCTCTCAGGTCTGGCTGGCCACCAGGGTGTTGTCTCCCCCACCCCCAGCAGCCGGGGCCCACCAGGGCTGTCCTGGCTGAGCCGTGGCTCACAGCTGGCAGGCCTCTGGCCCGGTGTTATTTTGAGATCCAGCTCCGTGATGGGCTGATGTGACAGCTTTGTCCTCTCAGACCCCTTTGATTTGTGAATCTCCCCCTGTGGCTTGTGGGGGACTTTCAAGCCCTGCTGTTTCTGGGCTCCGGCATCCCCTGGGCTGGGCAGGCCGGGCTGGCTGCAGACGGGGTGGCAGACGGAGGCGGGAGCGGCAGAGCGCCCAGCTGAGCAGCCGCTGGCCTGGGCAGCCAGGCTTCCCTTCCAGGCAGTGTGGGGCTGACTGGGTGGTCGTGGAAGAATGATAAGTGCCTGCCCCGAGCCAGTTATGAATGGCCAGATCGCAAACCACAGGGCTGGACAAGGGCTGCCCTGCGGTGCTTGGGCCTGGGCCCAGAGCTCTCTATAGTGTCTGTGAGGCTTGGGGGCCGACCGGAGAGGAGCTGCCCAGGACTCATGGGGCAGCCAGCCCTTGGGAAAGAGTGCGTGGGGCCTGGGAGTGCTCTGCTAGCCAGGAAAGGCTCCAGGCCTGTCAGACGAGGTCTGTGGGACCCTGTTTGTGGCACTTAACTTCAAGCCAGGCAGTATTACTGAAGAGAAAGGGCAACAGAGCCAAGGACAACTGAGTTCAAATCCTCGCTCCACTCTAGCTGGTGCTAAGACTTTGGGCTGATTATTTAACCCCCAATCTCCCACCTTTAGAATGGGATTATGAGACCCGTCTCTCCACTGGGAAAGGTTTCACTGAGCTGTAACATATACAAACGTGCTCAGCATTGTATCTGCTTAGCAAATGTAGTCACATGCGCATGCGCACGCACACACCCACGCACATACGCATGTCCGCACGTGCGTGCCCCAGCGGCCAGCCTCCTCCCGCCGCCGTGGGGCAGGGATGGCTTCTTCTCAGTTGTACCCTGGCCAGGTGTTCCCTCCGACCTCATGGTTCCATGAATCCTTCCTGAGATTGCCACGCTCCCAGGTCATCGAGGGCCACTTCCCAGCTGAATTCAGCACACGCACTACCCTCTCTGCTCACTGCTACCTCTCAACGCCAGCTCTGCAGACACTTGAGTCAACAGGGCCTCGTCTGGCTGCCGAAAATCGTATGGATACAGGTGTCCCTTCTAGCTAGACCTTCAGCTGCCAGTCCACAAAGCCACCTACAGAAGAGGAGAAATGCAAACCCCACACCAAGGCTTACTGAATGAAAGAAGGAGTGGGTACTGAGACGCCTCGCAGATCCAGCAAGATGCAACGTGCCCCAGGGTTTCAGGGTCTCAGCCCCCGTGCTTCTCCCACCTGGAACAGACAGCATGAGAGTCAAATCTTATGATGCAAACGTCTGTGTGGGGAAGGGGTCTTAACGTGTCACTCTGCCTGGGCCCCGTGTGGTGGCGCATAGCCACACAGAGACCTAAAGAAGCTTCTACTGGGGCCGACCAGGGACAGGCGTTCACCCCACTTTGGGCAGCTCACTGTGTCAGCAAGGCCTGCAGGCATTGAACCACCGCCCCCATGAAACTTAAATCATATTCTGTTGTCTGGGGCCACACTGCTCCTCGTTCCTCAACATATATGCTAATGACACCCTACAGCTTCTGTGAGTCTTCTCCTCCCCAGAAAAACCCGCAAACCATCGGCCCACCTTTCCTTTCAGGGAATGGCTTCCAAAGCCCCACTGCCTTCTGCTGTCACTCAAAAAGAACAAATGCACCAACTTCACCCTGGAAACAGAGGGCCCTGAAAAGGCCTCCAGAGAACCAGCTTTCCCCTGGACCACCTTGTCTCGAGGGCCTCGTTAAAGGCCCCAGACCCCTCTTCCTAGGGGCCAGGGTGCTCTCTTTGGTCCTGCGTGGGCTGGGTCTGGTCTGGGCGTCTGGGAGCCTCACCTTCACCCTCAACCGTGACAGCTTTGATCCAGTAACTCTCAGCTTTTCCATCAGAATTCAGAGGGCAATAATAGTAACTGTTTGCTTGTAAAGTGCTTGGGGCTCAGAAGAGAAAAGGTGTCAGACAAGTGTGAAATGTTATTACTGGCGCAGGCCAGAGATGGGAATGGAAAATCACCAGCAGAAAGTGGGAACTCAGAAGAAGCCATTTGTCAGCTCCTCTGGACAAATGGATCTAAGAAAAGGGGTATCCCCTCTGCAGCCAGGCACACCCCAGGTCAGCCAGAGGGGCTGGAGGGGAGGCAGGTAAACCCAGAGACGATTTCCTGCTTTCTGACCTCCACACCACTGGGCTCATACAGTAGCCATGCCTTTGGTCTGAACACCTACTCCCCAACGCTCATGGGCCCAGGTGCCCAGATCCCTGAAGAAGCCTCCTGGACAAAAGGCCACTATACCCACATCAGATGAACCAATCTAGTTTTCAAACAGGCAGATGAAGCAAGTTCATGTACAGCATGAGGCCTACAAGGGCAGACAGTAGAACAGAATCAGAGGACATATAGAGAATTCAGTGAACCAAACAAACTCCTAAAAACTCTAATTAGCACTCTCAAAAAAAAATTCAGGAACATAGTACATTCATAAAAGAACATTCTGGAAACAAAACATCTTCTTAGACATTTTAAATGTGTTCCGCCATGCCGCCATCCCCCAAATCACCATCAGCAAATGAACCAAGAAATAAAGTCAAGGAAATCTGGCAGAACATAGAGCAGAAAGGCAAGGAGAAGGAACTCCATATTAAAATGACTCATATACCCTATTAGAATGAATTAAAAAAAAACACCATATAACATTTTAAAACATTGAGGATAAAGAGAAAATGATGAACACAGAGGGAGACTACAGAAACACCTATAAATGAATAAAAATCAGACTGGCGTTTCATTAACAAAAATTGTTGGAAATGTGGCAGATTTTTAACACATACCATGAGTGGGAAGACTTAATAAGGATGCTAATCCTCCCCTAATTAAATCAAATGTTAGATGACTCTCCCTGACTCCTGGCAGCTAAAGCTTATGTATGGACAATTTAAGACTCCCAGTGAGAATGCTGAATCTGAAAGCAGTAGTGCCCAGAATCAGGGGACAGTTCAGAATTACCTCTGGCAGCAGTGATGGAAACCGGTAGCAGTAGGTAATGGCGGTGATGGAGCAGGGGCGATGGTGATGGAGGTGGTGGAGGGTGATAATGGTGGGATGGCAGCATCTGGGAGCCCGAGTCAACTGTAGACAATGGCTGCAGAATGAAGAGAACAGCCTCTTGGCAGCAAGCATCTGGGAACGAGGGCACGAGGGTATCAGAGTGTCCCCACAGTAGCCACAGTATCCCACTGTCCCCACAGTATCATTTCACTGTGTTCTTGGTCCTCTGGTCTCTCTCCAATATGACTTTTTTCCCCCAAAACTCATTTCCAAACACCCTATCCTTTCCCTAAGATATCTAGTATCCTTCTAATAAATCCCCTTAAATCAAGCTGGTCTCCACTGTTTGCAATCAAGAAAGCGGATGGACTGGCGCAAAGAGTGTTCTAATCTTGAGTACAAGACAGGCTTCTGTAAGCAAGGTGTGAAACCATAAATATTATTTTGGAAAGTGAAGGACTGACTCAAAGAGCCACAAAGATTGGGAACAACAATCCCATAGAAAAAGGAAGGGACACGTTACTAAGTGGCATATCACAGAGGAGGGAAGACTGATAAACATATAAGATGCTCAATTTCCCTAATAATCAACCAACTTCAGATTAAAACAAAATACCATTTTGTCCTTCAGGCTGGCAATAAATTTAAACAATACATAATATTCAAGGTGTAACTTGGTGGAAGGCAGACTCTCTTACCGGGGAAAACAAAGACATATGACTTTGGAGAA
>ML095134.1:10113-28331 GCA_003697995.1 Taxidea taxus jeffersonii
GGCAGACTCTCTTACCGGGGAAAACAAAGACATATGACTTTGGAGAATCGGAGGCATCTCCCAGTACTTAAAGTGGGATTTCTTCTACTCAAAAATGTTATAATGTCAAAAATGTTAATTCTGACTATTTATTCTATAGAAATACTTGAACAAACCACACAGATGTTAACAGCTGGATTATTTATAAGAGTCAAAAATTGTAGATAACCTAAATATCACCAACAGAGAATGGTTAAATAAAATATGGAAAACACAGAAGGAATTCAAATGTGTTGAAATTCTCTACTGGTCTAGAAGTTTCCTTGGTTTATTCAGTGGAGAAAAAAAAGCAATTGCAAAACATTCTATATGATATGTGTGTGTGTGTGTGTGTGTATGATATGATTCCATTTCTCATCAAAACAATGATCATAGTTTACTCATATACCTTTGTTAACAGATAATATTATAAAATGAGCATGTTTGACTTTCATGGTTTTTCAGAAAAACTAAAAGTAGAAAGGAATTGAAGTCAACAGGAATCCTAGGGATAAATCACCAGGAGTAATCCAACAGTGTCATGTGTCCTCGTGAACCTGCTGGGATTAGGCTCAGTATGGGTCAGACCTTCCCCTCTGTCCTGTGCCTTCCTGCAGGGAGTAGGTGGGGGAACCTAAATGGGTGCCTGGTTTTATCCTATGGCCTCCAAAAAATTGGTTTTGAGTCTAGGTCAAGCTAATGGGGAAACACTGAAAAGAGTAATAGTTACCTTGTTAAGAACCACCCTGGTCCCTTAATGTGCCGTCCAAGGAGTGAAACTAACTGGAAAGAAAGTCCCCATGCAGTAAATGGAATCACAGACAGCTGAAAAGATGTTTGCTTGACCTAGTAAATACAATATACAGTGTCCATGGCACATCCTAATGGAATATTACTAGGGGGCTGCCTATATTTTGCAACCTGAAATCTATTTGATTTGCGAAGCCAAAACAAATGACAGGCAGGGCCAATAAAAATTCTTTAAAGATTTAGCCTCACTTTCCATTCCATTTTGTAGAGAAGATGAAAAGAGGTGCACGCCCATAATGGGACCAAGTGAATGAAACTCATGAACCACGCACGATTGGGTAGCCCATTCATCCGTGTCAGGGGCATTTCTGCCGTCAGAAGGGGGTTTCCAGGCAGGGTGGGTTCTAAGACAGGAGCACAGCTCCATCTGGGGGAGGCCTGAATGAGATAAACATTTTGTCCCCTGCTGGTGTATGGCCTGGCTCAGGGGGACCTGTGGAGCTGGCTTGTCTGGGAGCTGGTCTCCTGAAAAGTGATCCCCAGCTCCTGTTCTCAATGGGTCCTGTCTTTCAAAAGAATCTGGAGAAGCTTCCTAAGAGAAAGAGAGAATGTAATGTTTTTATGAGGGAATGGTCTGGCCCTTCCTTAAGTCCCCTAAGGACACTCACACAAAGCATGAGAGAAAGTAACAGCCCAAGTCATAGGATGTAGTGGGCTTGGGTATGACATGGGTTTGGTTTGAAACCCCACCTCTGAGTAACTTTGGGTAAGTCGCTTCTCTAAGCCTTGTTCTCCTCTTCTATGAAGTGGGCATGATACCATCTTTTTTACTGGACCTGTATACTTATTAAATGAGATGATTTCTTTAGTTAGCCAGGGTGGCCCTAAAAGAGTGCCACAATCTGGGGGCTTGCAAAACAGAAACTCATTGTCTCAGTTATACCAGAGGAGGCCTGAACCAGATAGACACCTGAGGCTTGATCTCAGGAGCCTAGAAGTTCAAGATCAAGGTGTCAGCAGGTTGGGTTCCTTCTGAAGGCTGTAAGGAAAAATGTGTGACATACCAGTCATGTGGCTTTTGCTGATTTGCTGTCAACCCTTGATGTTGCTGGCTTGTAGAAGGATAACGCCACTCCCTGTCTTCAATTGCATGTAAGGTTCTCCCAATGTGTGTGCATCTGTCTCCACATTTCTCCTTTTTTTAAATAAGGACAGTGTGAGAGATTAATGCCTGAAGTCAAATAATCATATCTTTCAAAAGCATGTAAACTAAAAATAGATAAAACATCTGTTGCCTATTCACTATGCATTGGTGTCTTTCTTTTTTTTCTTTAAGCTTTTTTATTTAAACATATAATGTAACCCCACCCCCCTCTCCCAACTCCCCTCCCCCCCCACCCCCCTCAGTTTTTTTTATGACATTAAGAGTCTCTTTTGGTTTGTCTCCCTCCCGATCCCATCTTGTTTCATTTTTTTCTTTTCCTACCACCTTCAGGCATTAATCTCTCCCGAAATATGTGTTCTCTTTTTAAGAACATTTGTTGATCTGACAGATTTATACATAAAATACAAAGTTACAAAGTGAAGAATGTTATACCTGACCAATGAACCCAAATCTCTGTGTACCATTTAAATCACTTAGAACCTGATATAGTCTGATGTTCATTTGTTTATTCAATGAGCCTTCTTTCTGAGTCTAATATCTAGATATGTTGTGAACTATTATAATATCATTAAATCAGATTATCCATCTTGGAAAATAAGGACAGTGTGACTGATCAGCAGCCAGTAACCTAATTTTAACTAACTACATCTGCAATGACTGTTTCCAGGTAAGGTCACGGTCTTTGGTACTAAAGGTTAGGACTTC
This sequence comes from Taxidea taxus jeffersonii, assembly GCA_003697995.1. NCBI lineage: Eukaryota > Metazoa > Chordata > Mammalia > Carnivora > Mustelidae > Taxidea > Taxidea taxus. The sequence continues at coordinate 12,752 of ML095134.1, forward strand.
CACATATGAATTTTTGGAGAACACAATTCAATCCATAACAAGTGATGTATGTAGAAATGACTGTCCTATCATATTTCCTCTTGCTATCCTCTGAGTGTAAAGAGGTCATGAAGTGGGGAAGGAAACCCCACTTGTCTGAGGTGGCATCTCCAGGTGGGGTGATACCCACCCTACTCTGCTCCTGTCTTATGAGTGTCCCCCTCAATGAGGTCATCCTGGTGTTCCGCCTCCTCGGCAGCCAGCACCATCCACCCCGAACCCCAGGAGCTCCTGTCTGCTGTCATCTGCTGGTAGACCCATGCCTTGCTGACACAGGTTCTGTTAAGGAGCAAATCTGCCTCTGTCCCTTGTCGTGTCCCCATCCTGTGACTGCTGAAAGCCAAGATCTGTGACGCCATCACTGTGCACCCCCAAATGAGCCAGGGTCTGGTAGGTTTGAGTGAGGCTTTGAAGGATCCAGGAAGGGACCAGCAGCTTCAATAGCAAGGTGAAACCTGTTCAAATGTCTTCTCCCCAGCATCTCACTCCAGAAGCTCCCCCAGTCATGTGCAAAGGGTTCTTCTCCTCCTGGGCACCAACACAGAAGCCTACAGGCCAAGCCACCAAACCCTTGGCATGGATATTGATCCGACACCTGTTAAAGCTCTCCACTGCTCAAAAAGGACACAAAAAAAAGAGTGCACAGAACGGGGTCCCCAGTAACCCCAGTTTCCCTGGGCAAGAGCAATAGGACATCAGCAAGTCTTCAGAGAGCTGATTGGAGGAGAGAACGCTACGCTCAGAAGAGCATGGATTAAGCCCTGGTGCTGACTCTACTTACCCATTTGATTGCCAACTTATCACCTAACCTCAGCACCTCCAGGTCTGAATCGTAAACATTAGGTCAAGGCTACTGCCCCTTGCTATAAAGACTGAGGGGAAAAAAAAAAAAAACATGTAAAGAGTCATGAAGAGCAAGGCTTGAATGCAAGTCTTTACTTGGCAGGGACATTTCTGCATCATGCAGGCCTCACAGTACACACCACGAGGTATTTCCAAGTTGCCTCAGAGGTCTCTCCAAGCACTTGATCACTGAGCAATTTTCTCACCCCGCCTTTTATTCAGTGATGTTGCTGACTCCAGGTCTCATAAGTTGAAGCCCTAACCCCCAATGGGAGGCTATTTGGAGACAGGGACTTTGGGAGATAGTTAGGACTAAATGAGGTCATGTGGGTGGAGCCTCATGGTGGGATTTGTCCCCTCATAGGAAGCCGCACCAGAGCTAATTCTTACTCGAGCTTGCTCTCTCCTCCCCACCACGTGAAGACAGAGAGTAGGTCGCGTCGACAAGCCAGGAGGAGGGTCCTCTCCAGAATCCAACCATGCTGGCCCCTTGGTCTCAGACTTCCACTCACCAGAACCCCGAGAAAACAATATCTGTCATTAGGCCTCCTGGCAGGCGGGGTTTTGTTATGGTGGCCCAAGCAGACTGAGATGATAAAGAAACCTTTTTCTTTCACTTTTATTTGGAATGCATTGCCTGTTTCTTACAAAAAATGTAAGTGTACCCAAGAACATTAAGAGAAAAATGTAGTTCTCCTTACAGAATGGCTGAGAGAGAAAATGGAACAGTGTGTGTATATTGAATAGCCAAGCTGGCTGGCAAGATGGCCACTAGCCACAGCTGGTTATGGGCTCTTGCAACGTGGCTGGTCCAAGTTGAGATGTGTAGTAAGTGGGAGCTACACAATGGGTTTCCAAGACTTACTCCAAAAAAAGAAGGCAAAATTAGTCATTTTATATTGATTACCCTGTCCGAGTGCCAATATTTTGGATCCACTGAGCTTTAAAAAATATTACTGGAATTATTTACCTGGTTTTTATTTTTCTTCATGTGGCTATGAGAAAATACAACATTACATATCTGGCTCATATTTGTGGCTTACATTCTATTTCTATTGGATGGTGCTGGTGTAGAGGCTGAGGCCACAGACAAAGCCTAGGCCTTTGAGTCAACAGCTCTGTACTCCAATCCAAACTGTCATTACCAGCTTTGTCAACAAGGGCAAATGATTTCACCTCCATGACCCTTGGTTTTCCCATGTGTGGAACTGAGATAAGAATGCATTTCACCGTGTGATGGTGAGGATCAGGAGGAGTCAGGCACGTAGAAGGCCTAGCAAGAGTTGTTATCTAGTAGAAACCCCGTAAATGATTGTTTCCAACTCCCTTGCTCACAGGAAGGGAAAAGCAGGCTGTCCACACTCTCTTACTTGGCACCTCAGCAGGGCTGGGGGCCTCACAAAGATGGAGCTCCAAGCAGACACAGGAAGTGAGCACAGGTTAAACCACACAGAGAAAGTCCTCAGAGTTATTCTGCACGAAAAAGTTTGAGTTTTGAGGGGAAGTTTTTATTTGACTTAATCTGCTTGTGTTTCTTTAAAACATGGAATTTGTCCTTGATAAGTAGAGAATTGTGACAGATCAGTGTTGTGGCTGTGTGTTATAAAGGAGGATGATCTCCTGCCCACCCCCACCGCCGCCATGAAGCTCAGAAGCCTCACATGGGGCTCTCAACTCCTGGTCACAGGAACCTCACAGTGGCTCCAGGAACCACATATGATGGCACTGCTTGGGGTCTGGAGATAGACAGCCTTATACAGCCAGTCTGCAAAATATAATTGAGATTAAATACAGTTGAGATACCCCGAATATCTCATCATGTTTTGTCTTGGCTGTGACTCTAAGCCGGGTCTAAGACCACACTGGGCTGTGGTTGCCCACACTCCTTGATGTGGCAGATGGAGTCTGGAAGCATGGGGTGTCCAGAACACGGGAGCCAACAGCTCCAGTGGCCTCATCTGAATGACTGTTTAGCTGTTCACACCACATTCTCAGAGGGAAATTGAGAAGTGGAGCTTGTCCCAAGGAAGATAAACAGGTAAGAACCAAGCCTCATGGAAACCGTTGGAGGAATGGAGTGTTTCATTGAAAGGAGTTGATAAATGTTGGAGTCACAGCATGTGAATAAAGTTCTAGCCTCACTCGGCTGGCTCCTTTAAGTGGGGGAGTGGCCAGGAGGTAGGATCTCTGGGAGACAGGTGATTTGCTCCAATAAGGAAGAATGTATTTATTTACTTATGCCCCCCCCTTATTCCTGAAAATATTTAAAGTACATGAAAAGAGGAGGGTGTTTGCCCAAGGCAGCAAGCTGTTTTGGGAGACTGTAGGCCCTGTGACACTGGAGACATCTAAGTGGTGGCTGCGTGTGCTCCGGAGGGAAGGCTTTTGTTCAGTGAGGACCTCCAGTGAGGACCTTGGCTTTGAAGTACAGACACAACTCTTGACAGCTGTTGGGGTGTCCCCATGGAGTCCAGAGGACCCACCTGCTACCTGTTCCTCAGTATCCTAAGTGTCAGAGCCCACCATCAGCTACCCCTGCATATTTGTGAAGTTAGGAAGTTGGCTTGGAACTTTCTTCTCTCCTGAAAACTTCATGTCCCTTTACTAAAGTTCACTTTTCCTGTTCCTTCCCCAGGCCCGAGTGACCTGAGTCTCCTGGTCCCCCTCTCAGGCTCATAGAAACTCCCAGACCAGCCCTCCTTCCAGTGTCTAAACACAAGGGAAAATTAAAACCAAGAGTGGAAAATGCTGCCCCTGGTGTGGAGGGGGGAGGAGAATCTCCGATAGGTGGGGGTGGAGCCACAATGAGTGCCTGGCCTGGCCTGGATATTGTTTTTGCCAGCCCTGCTGGACCCTGAACCAGGCGAGCCCCAGGGATGGGCTTCTGTTTGGGCAAGGTGGGAGGTGATTTCAGTGTTTTCAAAAGGCACTTGCCTCTTGCAAATAGGAAAAAATGAGTCAGACATAGATCTTTGAACCTGGGACCCCTGGCTTGAACTCTGAGGAGACAGGAAGGCACTCTGATTCTGTGGGGCCATGCTGCGAGGCAAGGCCTGCTCACATGTGTTAGCACCACAGGCCTCTCCATGGGTAGGTACAAGCACACTCAGGAGCAATGGCTTCTGGTAGAATTGTCGACACAGGCCAAGCACCCCCATCCCAGAATGCTCTTCAAGCCTTCCGAAGACCATGGCTACCCACAATTATGGATAACAGAAGAGAATGGAGAGAATGGGAAGAGGTGGAGGGGCCATTTGGCTGGTCTAGGACAAAGGGACAAAAGTTTTGTGAGCAGAGGACTCTCCATATCCCTCCGGGCACATGGTAGGTGGAATCCTAAGGTCAGCTTTTCCCACAAGAGATAAAGAACCCAGAAGTGTTCATATCCTTTGATGTAACAGCTCTACTCTGGGAACTGACCCTAAAGAATTAAAATTGATTTAATTGTTAACAATTAAAATACCCAAAGATGGTCACTGCATTATTATTTATAACAGCCAAAGCTTGAAATGGATTAGTTAACCAACAATCAGGATTGGCTAAACTACTACATGTCTCCAGCCATTGCCTGTGATATTTAGGGAACATTTGTAAAAAATACAACATCATGATATGAAAGTGCACAATTGCATAATCATAACTGTATAAAAAGACAAAAACACAAATAGGAAAAGTCAAGGATGGAATGCTGTCAAAATGTAGTCAACACTGTGTGATAAGAATGATGATTATATATTTTTTTCATTTGGGTATTTTCCAAACTGCCTCCAACGAGTGGATATGACTGATAGTTATTTTGCTGTTTTGCAAGTAACTTTAGGCTTAAAGGCAAGTCAGCAGCCTTTCCATGCCACTGTAAATGGCCCCATGGAGGGGGGACTAGTAATAGAGAAGCTTTTCAATGCAGAAGTTTGCACATTGATGGAGTTTGATGGAACCTAAAGACTCATAATCCATAAAAAGTTTCCTGAGGACAAAGGTTCTGGTTCCACAATATGGCCATTGGTAAGAGCTTCAGCTTGTCCTCTTGACAGGAGTCCCCATAAGGCCCCAGAGAATCCTGACCATTCTCCAGGGGTGATGCTCAGACCCCATTTGGCTGCCCTCTGGATACAGCCCCTGCTGGACAGACCCAGACAGTGAACTGATGTGTGTTCTTAGTCTACCTGATCTCACCTCTCTGTCCTCATGTTGATGGCCACAGAATGAAAAACTTCCTCACTCTTCCCATGGATCAGAGAGACACTATTGCCACATGTGTCCCATTTACCATCCCCAGAGACCCTGACCGTTGTGTGAGAGGAGTGACAAGATGACTCATGTGTGGCAGGACTTGGCACACTTCTTTGGTTTCTTCATCACCACTGTTATTTTCCTGTTATCCCCACCAAGAAAGGATGTTTGTCCTTCAGTTGGGTGTGCTTCCGGACCCTGCAGACTTGTACAAAAATAATATTGTAGTCCCCCAAAGAGGATCTGTCTCTTAAGGGATTAAGAACCATCAACAAAGTCATTAGCTACAAAATCTCTTACTGATCAACGCAGACTCATTTCCAACTAGGACAGCTGGAGATCTGAGTGAGTGTGGGGTCCTTTGGGCCAGAGATCATTAGAGCTGCCTACTTGGGGCGTCTTTATGCTGTGAACTTGTTTCTCCTACAGGTGGAGAAACTAAGACTTGGGAACAGGGGAGCAGCTGGCTTAAATGCCTTAGAGAAGTAGGGCAGGGTCTAAGACATATCCTACCATTGGCATCCTGGGAACTGAAGGGCCACTGCTCACTTTCATGTAGTCCCGCAGGAACCCAGGGAACAGATACCTGGAACTTCATGTATCACTTCTGGATGATGAAGTCTTTCCAGAATCATAGGCTCTTCAGAGCTCAAAGAGTTCCAACTTTCACCCTGGAAGGTCTGTCATTGGTTACCAACCAGTGGGTCACCTACACCTTCCTTCCCTCCATGTAAGGACACATAAAGGAAAGACATTCCTTATTCCTCCATACTTCTCCATGATGCTCAGACCCATGAGTTCCTGAATGGAAACGAGCCCACCTTCTGTTTGAAATCTGAAGGTGCCAGAGTTCCGACGGTAGGTCTGGAATCTGCGTCTGCCCCTGAGTAAGAGGAGAGATGCCCCTAGATGCAACCCCAGCAGATGCTGCCCTGCAATGGGTCACTGTGCCAGGACTGGGGCATGTTATGGACCTCTCTGGGATGGTGCTGAGAATCTGGGTTATGTGTCCTTAATGGAAGGGAAAGAGCATCGCGTGAGCAACTACCATCTGCCCCCTGGCTTGGGAAGGGGCAATGTTACCATTTCCTTTTTATGACTTGGAGAACTCAGGCTCAGAAAGGGTAGGAAACTTGGTCAGACTACCTAGTCTGCATGTGGTAGGGCCAGACCCAAACCCAGGAACATTTGCCTTCAATTCCATCCTGCCTCCCCACAGCCGGCTGCCTCCAGGAGCTCATCACCCCCACACTAGGGAGAAAATGGTGGGCTGTCCACTTCAATCGAACATGGTGGGTAGACGTGGCCTTGTGTCCACTTACTCCCCAAAATTCCAATAAAATGGCCAAAAGGAATGAAAGCCATCCACCTATAAAGGAAAAAAGAAAAAAGGGATGGTGATGGGTTAGAGATGTCAATATAACTGGGGAAGTTAGAAAAGTGGAAAAATAAGAAATCCACTGATTTATCCCACAATAAAACATGGGGAAAGCTCTGGAACTGGAGGTCCTGGAAGGGTGAAGCTGGGGATGAGGAATGGGGCTTGAGAACAAGGGTACTCTGAAAACCCAGAAGGTTATCTTGTCCATCCTTGCCCCACCCAGCACAGCCAGAGGCCCTCCCTCAGAACACAGGCAGTGTCCTCTCTGGGGAAACGGAGGGGAAGCAGCTCTGAATTCAGGGATAGCATCCAAGGCCACAGACTTGGGGGAGGCCCCTGACTGAAAGGGAGGAGACTTCTAGAAGTGAAGCTTTTCATCCTCAGCCTTTCCCCCCTCCACTTGCTCGCCTTGGTGACCACCTGCTCCCATCCCCAGAGAGGGGATGAGGGCCCTCCTCATCTGCCCACGAGAAAGCGAATGGACTTTCTGGGTCCCCCCGGGGGTAACGGCCAGGTCTCTATGTGATCACACCACTTGGAAGGCCCTCCACTGACCAGCTCCAATCTTCACCCCCCAACACACTTTGTACCCAGAGTTTCTGATCGATTTTGGTGCCTCAGTCTGGGTGTTAATTTCATGTTTGGTTCTGATTTTAGAAAGATAAAGTTGAGTATATCAAACTCACCAGTCGAGAGCCCACCACGAGTCCATGCAAGCCCCTCTTTGTGTCAGTCTGTCTTCCCTGCACCCACAATCCACAGTCTCTTTCCCCCACCCCATGCCCCCATAACAGCCATTCTGAGATGTTTAATATAAGTTCTATGTTCCACCCAGTCTCTGCAGGTCTCTCCTCCCCAGAGGGCCCCAGATCACCCAGCCACCATCATGCTCCAACAGATGGCCCTGATTCCAGCGTTTCCTAGAGCCTACCCTGCTAGAAAAGATCTTGTACTTTGTCTGCTTATCTCCACTGGAATACAAGGTCATGTGATGGGACCTTCTGCTTGTCCCAAGTTCCCATGGCCCAGCACTGGCCCTGGCCGGGGTGGTTGGAGAAATCTGGTTGAGTGGCCAGAAACCCTCCTGCTCTAAGATGTTTGCAGCCCTGAAGCTCCCCATCAGCCCCAGACCCCCAGAAGCCTGCCCTCTGCCTGCGCAAGAAGACAGAGCAAGTTCCCAGCTTAGGGCCTGCCCACTCCGCCTTCTCCATTCCTGGTCCTGGCTCAGTCTAGCCCTTTCATGAACAAATGGAAACAAGTATCTCAGGAGAGGAAAGCCATAGCCAGGGAGGTTTGGGAGAGCCTGGAGCCCTTATTCTGTGGCTGGGACACACTGGGCTGTGCCTGCTGGCATGGCTCCAGGCCCTCTGCTCTCCGTGCTGGCCCAGCCAGAAGTTCCAACAGATGCCTATAGCCATCAGTATGCCTTGTCAGACACAGATCTGCCTGGCCCCACCATAAAACCCTAACTAGGCACATAAGAGCCGCTTGCCTGCGCCCACTGCTGGATGCCTCTGCTGGTTGCAGAGGTGCTGACCAGCCCTGGAGACAGGTGGGGAGGGTCTGGGACACAGTGGCACCAAGCTATGTGGGATCCCCAGACACCTGACACCTTGGCAGAGAAGGCTGCCAAGATAAGGCTGTGGGGGCAGTTTTTGGGAATACCACCTGGCATCACCATAAGTGATTTCAGGAATTATGTGGCAAGCTTGGCACGCACCAGCAAGACACAGAGCCCACCAGACACACACACACTGTGCTTGGGAAGTTCAAGGTTGTCCAAAGTCACACATGCGGCAAGCAGAGGTTTGTCCTCCAACCTTGGCTGTCTGATAGGGATGGCCATTCTCCCTGCCTGCTCTCCTCCTTGGACCAGGCATCAGAGAACTTTCTGAGGGTCTGTGAGAGGCCAGACACCCTTCCCAATGAGAGCAGAAAGCTCTAGAATCCCAGCCCTGATAAGGCTGTTGGGAGAGTGGATGGATGGCAAGACCAGACCCTAGTCCTTCTTCATGCCTCCCTCAGTTCACTGCCCTGCAGGAGGACCCCAGCTCCACGGCTCCGCCCACAAACAGTCCTTGTGTTCCTCTGAGATGTACTGCAAAGCTGCTCTCTGCTTTAGCAAATGCCGCACGCCTCTTCCTCCTCTCTCAGTGGTCCAAATCAGTGGTCCTGGTGGCTGTGATTGTTTGAAAGGTCTGCAAAGTCAAGGGTGCTCTTGCCTCTCATCTGACCCAGTTATTTGCCTCTCTTGGGAAGACCATGTCTATTCCCTCCTCTGTCTCCCTGTATTCTGAACCCTTGACATGGAATGCTTTCTCTTCCTCTTTCCCTATGTTGCTTCCTTCTCAGCCCAGCCACCACCTCCTCCAGAAAGCCCTCCCAGACTTCACCCCAGCGCAGTTAGGGTCTCCCAGTGAGATATCTATGCTTGCTCCTTACCCCACACCCACCTTTGTATCCTCACCTGTGCCCCCTCCTGCCTAGAGCCTTGAGCTCCCTGCTCTTTGTTTCTGCACCTCCGGAACTGCCGGCCCTGGAGTTCAGCAGGTTGTAGGACTCCGGGAAACATTGTTAAATGGATGTTAAGAAGGAAAAACCTCTAAATCCCACTGAGTGCAGCTAGAGTCCAGAAGCAGGACTCCAAAGGGCCAGCTGGGGTGAGGGTAGGGCCAGCACCAACCCGAGCTGCTCGTGAGGGGCATTCTGGCACCAGCGGACCAATCTCCTTTCATCTGCTTGTGGGACCAGGGCTGGTGCTTCCCCACAGACCCCACACTGGCAGAGTGGCTGCCCGGGATTGGGGACTGAGGGGAAGCCTGACTCCTCAGGGAGCTTTGGGCCCCCCAGAATGAGGCGGGATGGAGGGAGGCAGAGAGGACAGGATGACCACACGGGAGAAGGCCCCCTCTGCCACAAGGGTGTGTAGGCTGCCCCTTCCACAGCAGAGCTCTCCTAGAGGGCTCCATGGAGCATGGCTGCATCTCGTCCTTCCTCCCAACCCTGATAGGAAGGCCTCTGTGTCATCAGGGAGGACGTGCAAAGGCTGAATGAGGGGCTCAGAGGGGGAAATGTGGCTCAGGATGTCTGTTTCTGCCTGAGCTCCCCAGGTAAGAGATAAGGCAGTGATCTCAGCCCACCCACAACACCTCACACGAGAAATCTCACCCAGACTGAACAGCAAGTGAAACAATATAGCATAATACAAATGAAATAAAATCCACCACACAGGAAGGAAGTATAGTTCAATATTAACCCCTATGGGGGTGAAGGGATATGACAGGCTTAGAAGCATCAATGGTACCAAAAGAACCAGACCTGATTTTATAAAAAATGTAAAATGTGGTACCTTAAAAAAAACAAATCCTAGCAATTTCAGTTTTGGGGGGGGAAACAGTTTGAAATATGTATAAGATCTGTAAATATTTTACTCTTTGATCAAGTAATTCTACTTCCATAAATCTATTATCTGGCATTATTGAGCAAATTACTTGCCGAAGCCACAACGATTCTAAATGTGGGGAAAAATCTATTGCATAAAGATGTTCCTTTTGGTATTGTTTATAATAGGAAAAACTGCAACTCAGTGGTCCAAATCAGTGGTCCTGGTGGCTGTCAATTAAAATTAAAGTATGCAGTCAATTAAAATCTGCTTTTGAAAAGTTTTTTTGTGATATAAAGAATGTTTAGTGACAAAAGCAAAATCCAAAGATGTGAACACAGAAGGGTCTCAGCTGTGTGAAAAGGAAGACCTTCACAGAGTAAGGATGGAAGAGAACTGAACAACCCATCCACAATGAGTTTGGGTGGTTCATAAAAGGATATTTCTTTATCTCTGCTTTTTATGTTTTCTGTGTGGTCTTCAATGAGTTTTAAGTGTATCTATAATAAACAAGCAAACACCTTTTCTCAGCCAAGCTAAAAGGATTCTGCCCAAGTCAGCATTTCTACTTGACAGTCTGATGCTGTGCTGAGCTGGGACCAATACAGCCATGGGCTCAGGGTCCTTGGTCACAAAGGCGCCCCCACGAGCAGGGATGGACACACAGATTTGCATCATGCAAAAAAAGTGAGCACGAGTGGGCATTAAACCACACAAAGGAATACATATTGAGAAACCCTACATCTGGTGGATTTTACCTGAAGTAGACGAATGTAATAAATACTGGGGTTCTAGGTTGGGTAGAAACAAATGTTCACAAAGTGGACATCAGGGAAAAACTCCCAAGAGATTATCACTAATCTTATTCGAGGTGATCCTCTCCCATACCAAATGTTAGCTTAACTAATGTGAATCTGAGGGGAGGGCATCTCTGGGCACACCGGCACCAAGACGGCCTGTGAGTCCAGTTTGCTCCAAGGGGCACTGGCTTTCACTCTGTCACACTCAGCCCTGGCAATAGAGAAAGTAGGAGAAATTGAGGGCCTTGTAAACTGGTATAATGTGTGGCATCCGCAGCCCTTGCCAGGTGCTGTGAACAGGGGAGGACAGAAGGCCTACAGTCTGAATCCTTTCCAGGGAGCAGGCAGTGGTGGTGAGGGGCAGTCCCTTGTGACCTCCCTCCTGGAACCCCTGAGGCCCAGGCTGTCTGAAGTCAGTCCTCCAAGCCCCTCCTAGTCAGCCGATCCCTGCTCACAAGCCTCCCATGGCCCCTATGTCCACAGAAGCTGCATCCTGGCCTCTAGCTACCTTGTCAGTCCAGCCCTTCCCATACTGTTTCACCCAGGGCTCCCCATGCCAAGCCCAAGCCATTTCCTCTTCCCTGAAAATAGTCAGGCATCACAGAAGAGCCCAAATGGGTGTTATCGAGAACAGAGGGAATCCTGGGAGGCAGCACCTGCAGGGGAGGCAGGGGTGCAGACGGAGCTTGGCTGGGCAGATGGGTTGCACGATGCCTGGCAATACAGTGCGATACCGGAGAGGAAAGAGAGGTGGCTGGGAGGCAGTGGTTTCCAATGGCGCATTCATCGTGTCTCCGGCAGGCAGGCTTGAGTGAGCACTGGCATGAACACGGGGGAAACCTGGACTTGGGCTTAGTGGCAGCAGGCATGGCCTCAGCCCTTCCAGCAGGGTCTGGATCCTCCTGGGACAGGCCAGACTGGAGGGAAAGCCAAGGCTGAGTCTAGCACACAGAGGCTACCAGACCATGGGGTTGTTTCTGGGGTCTTAACTCAGCAGCCAGGGAACCCTGGGTTGGCCTGGGGACATCTCGAAGCTGGAAATGGGGGTAGGTGAGGACATCGGTCCCCATGAAAGGGCTGCACTGGGAGAGGAGGAAACCAGAACGGATGGCTCTGTGGCATACACTGCAGTGTCCATTTGTCTGGGGCTGAAAGTTCCCCGGCGGGCAAGACTTTTAGCGCTAAGACCCGGAAGGTCCCGGCCAATCAACATGGCGCCCTGGTCCTGTGATAAGCCCAGAATAGTGCATATTATCTCGATTGTTATCTCTTTACAACCACCCTGTGAACAAAGTTTGTTGTTATCTACATTTAACAGCAGAGGAAACAGGGCTTACCAACGTCCACACCTGCTCCGGGATGAAACCAGGGGCCCGACCCTTGTCCACTGATCCCAATGTGGTCTCTGTCCTATGGGCCATGGTGCTTTCCAGGGGACCAGAATTTAAGTAATACATGCTGAGGCCAGATGTGCATGGAGGCCAGAGAAGGGAGAGCAGTCAACCATACCAGACAGGCAGGCTGACCCAAGAGGTAAGCTGAGCATGGGGCCTCAGGCAGCCAGGGAAGGAGACAGAGGGCAGGGTCTCCTCCTGGGACATTAAGGCACCAAGGGGCTCAACCAATAGTCTCAATCCACAGCACTGCTAGCCTGGGCCAGGACAGATACCCATATCTCCACCAGGCGGTACTAGCTCCACAGGTGGGGGTGGACGTGGGGAGTTCTACCATCAGGGTCAGAAACAGGAAGGTCACAGAGCACATCTGTGGCCATTGTAGGGTCTGACTGGACAGGAGCTTGCTCGTGCCCCCTAGAATCTGACCTATTAAAGACAGGAAGTGGGACTTGGAGAAGGGCTATGGGGAAAGGAAGAAATGTCAATAAGAGACCAAGTAGGCCCCAGGAGACCAATAATATGAGTCCATCTGGATGAAAGAATACCAACTGGGAGAAACAGACTCTAGCCTGAAGTGGATTTACAAAGGTAGAAAGTGGTCAGGGGACCAACTAAACTCTTCGGAGGAAAGCATAGATGATGGGACATGATAGGTGAAAAAAAAAATCTGGGTTTTTAAAATCATATCATAGTCATAATCAAGACTGGTTTCACAGAAGATGACCTATGTTCAAGAGATATAGAATATACTGAGCACTAACGATCTTATATGTCTCAAACAGCATTTTATATACTTTGATCTAAGGCATGGTATGTCACTCTACCACCAGGAAGCAGTCAGATAACCCCTCCTACAGGTCTTTCTTGAGATTGCTCCAGAGTTGGGCAACAGATGAGCCAAGCCAAAGTCCTCCACCAAGATTTTCAAACTGGGCTGGTATGGAGCCATATGCCTTTCTCCACTGGCCATGAGCTATGGAGGAGAAAGGCCATAAGCTATGCCACCGGACCCATGACCCCTCCACTCCGTGCTCCCATTATTCTGGTATAGGAGAGACTGAGCTGAGGCAGTGCTGGGGTGGGGCTGGTGGGCTTAGGAGCCAGTGGCCCAGGCCTGGTGTGGGGGTCTGAGAAACCCAGGGTGGGGACCAGCAAGGGGTCTAGGGGAGGTCCAGTGCTTCTGGCAGAAGGCCAGGTAGATAGATGGTGGAGGCTTGGACCACCCCAGAAAGGCCAAGCCATCCTGGGTGCTCAAACTAAAGGTCAAGGATGAAGGATGACTTTAAACAGAAGGTCTAGGTGGGGCGGTGAGGGAGAGGCTCTCCATCCTCAGAGGGCCCACAAGAGGGGTTGTGGCCACATTCAATTCCCAGCTCAGATCTTAAGGGGGGGGGACAGGCCAGGGGGAGAGAGGGGATTGGGATGTCTTTTCCAGAATGAGCCATGGAGAAGGCACACAGGCCAGTGTCCAAGGGTGGGGCTAAGAGGGCCCCTTCTGAAATGATGGAGAGCAATGCTCAGGCCTATTCCTCATCTACACCAAGCAAGCTCAGGGGGCAAGTCACAGGATTCTGCAGACGCTAACCTTCCCCTCTCGCTTACCCCATTTCCCGTGGTGGGAAAAGCCCACCAGTCCGATGACTGCCGGGACGCCGGTGAGCAGAGTCCTGCCCAGTTCCTCTGCTCACGCAGCCGCTGCTGACCGAGGCTGCCTGCCGTGCCGTCTGCTATGGCTGCCTTTCCATAAATGCAGTGGCTTAAAGTAACTCACATATCTGATCACATGGCCTGAGCAGGGGTCCAGAGTCTGGCATGGCTCCTCTGGGTCCTCCCAGCAGGGTCTCACAGGGGGCCACATAGCTGCTGGCCAGGCTGCAGCCCTTGCTGGAGCTTGAAGTCCTCTTCCCAGCCTCCTCTGGTGGGAGACTGAGCTCCCCACCCTCTTGCTGGCTGTGAGCGCCCCACTCCTTGAGGATCCCCCTGGTTCCCTCAAAGCCCTCCTCACAACAGTGTATCTTGCTTCTTCAAGGACAGCAGAAGGCACTCTCTCTCTCTCTATCTCTGTGTGAAGGGCCCAGACCTTTTAAATTGAATTTAAAGGGTCTTGTTTTACTTTGTTTTTTTTTTAGTTTGAGAGAGAGGGAGAGAGAGTACAGGAGCCATGTGGGGAAGGGGTGGCAGGAGGGGCAGAAGGAGAGGAAAAGAGAGAATCTTAAGCGGGCTCCACACTGGGCGTGGAGCCCAACTTAGAGCTCCATCTCAAGACCCTGAGATCATGACCTGAGCCAAAATCAAGAGTCAGACACTTAACTGAGCCACCGAGGTCCTTTGGACCTAGGCCTTTTTTAAAAGGGTTTTTGCCTGATTAGGGCAGGCCCACCTGGGATAATCTCCCTGTCACTTATCTCAAAATCAAATGATTTGGGACCTTCGCCACATATGCAAAATCCCTTTAGCTTTGCCATATAATGAAGGCTAATTCTAGGAATTCCATGCATCCTCCAAAGGCTCTACCCCCACTCAAAGGGTGAGATTAGAAAGGACACTGCAGGACTCGAGGACTTTCCAAAGAATGGAGTTGTGGGGCTGGCTTTTATAGTGTCCTTACTCCCCTGATACAGAGGGGTGGCCCTCCACGCACAAGACGTCACAGAGCAGGTGTTTCCCATGTTTCCACCTTCGAGAAACCACCTTTCCTACTCCCACCACAACTACCATTTCTTTAATATTTTTTTCTTCAAACCAACTCATGCCTTTTGACTTAAATTGACTTTAAACAGAACTTTTCTATCTTGAGGATAAATAGAAAGTGGGCATTCCTTGTTATAAAAGTATAGAAGTAAACCATAAAAATAAATAAAAGATTCCTGGGCTTATGAGTTCCCAGGTATGAAACTGTGGCCTGCTCTTCTCTGTTAAAAAGAGAAACTTGCAAGGGTAGCCTGGGTGGCTCAGTGGGTTAAGCCTCTGCCTTTGGCTCAGGCCAGATCTTGGTGTCCTGGGATCGAGCCCTGCATCAGGCTCTCTGCTCTGCAGAAAAAAAGAGGAAAAATATTTTTCCTCTGAGGGCTGAAAGGGAATGTAAAGTGAGCCGTTGTTATGTGTGGGGACCCACAGTGTCACTGGGTACTCCTGAGGATGGCATCTACCATCTACCTTCTCAGGAGCTTGTGTCCATTTGTTTCTTAGCATAATTCTACCCTATCTGGGAACTGTTCCCAGGATTTCGCTTGGTCTCTTGTCCTGGGAAACCTTATAAGAGGAAGGTTAGAGGGATAAGGCATGTTAGCTGGGCTTAAGACCCCTGGTACTCATCATCTTCCTCCCCTATTACACATTCCACATGATCCTCCACCCCGGCTAGCACCTCTGCTGGACTAGGTCCGGCCTGGTGGGGTGACCCAGATATTCACCCTTGGAGACTGTCATGTCCTTCTCAAGCTGTGGCTCCTGCCTGTATCTATTTGCCATTGGAATTGGAGAGGGAGTAGCAGGAGATATCCCA
>ML095137.1:10285-29315 GCA_003697995.1 Taxidea taxus jeffersonii
TTGGTGGGAATGCAAGCTGGTGCAACCACTCTGGAAAACAGCATGGAGGTTCCTCAAAAAATTGAAAATAGAGCTACCTTATGACCCAGCAATTGCCCTACTGGGTATTTACCCTAAAGATACAAACGTAGTGATCCGAAGGGGCACGTGTACCCGAATGTTTATAGCAGCAATGTCCACAATAGCCAAGTTATGGAAAGAACCTAGATGTCCATCAACAGATGAATGGATAAAGAAGAGGTGGTATATATATATACAATGGAATACTATGCAGCCATCAAAAGAAATGAAATCTTACCATTTGTGACCACATGGATGGAACTAGAGCGTATTATGCTTAGCGAAATAAGTCAACTGGAGAAAGACAACTATCACATGATCTCCCTGATATGAGGGAGTGGAGATGCAATGGGGGTGGGGGTTAAGGTGGTAGGAAAAGAAAAAATGAAACAAGATGGGATCGGGAGGGAGACAAACCAATAGAGACTCTTAATGTCATAAAACAAACTGAGGGGTTTGGGGGGAAGAGGGGTTGGGAGAGGGTGGTGGGGTTGCATTATATGTTTAAATAAAAAAAAGCTTAAAGAAAATAGAAAAAAAAAGATGAAGTTTTCTCATACAAACTACATATGCACCAATTATATACTGAGCTGATTCGCCTACTTCCTGGTCATGAAGACAGAGGTAGGAGGAGAATCTATGTTCAGGGGCACCTGGGTATCTCAGTTGGTTGAGCATCTGACTCTTGATTTCGGCTCAGGTCCCAATCTCTGGGTTGTGAGATGGAGCCCCATGGTGGGACTCTGCACTGGGTGTGGAGCCTGCTTAAGATTCTGTCTCTCCCTCTCCCTCTTCCTGCCACCCCTCATCATGCTCTCTCTCTCCTTCTCTCTTTAAAAAGAAAAAAAAAAAGAAGGAAAGAATGTATATTAAGTAAAATAGGGACACAGTCAAAAATTTTACATTCATGCTGTTGCTATAGAATCCCATGGGAAATGCTTAGCCCTGTTGTAGACCTGTCAATAGCCTTGTCTTTTTGGAAAACAAAAGAGGAGAGAAGCCCCTTTGTCCATTCATCTTTTAATCTTTAAAACTCCAAACATACAGCTTTGCGCAGTGGCAATATCATAGCCAATGAGGTTTATCCGAGGCATGATTATTGCTAATTAAAACTCCAAACATAGATGTGACTCTTGGAAGAAAGAATAAGTGATAAATAACAGATTCAGGCTATCTCTGGATTGAAATAACTAAAAATTTATTGAAAATGTTCAGTTTTGTTCAAATGTCTAAAATATCTTTCCATGAATTCAATAATTTGACTTTTTTTTTTTTATCATCAGCGGCATCAATACAACCTAGAAATACTTCTAATGTGCCACATTGAAGAAGTGAGACGTATTCTACAAGGACTTGGTTATTCTAACTTTTTTTTTTTTTGGTTATTCTAACTTTTCAGTGATAGAGAATCACTATATAAATGCCCTTTTAGACTTAGTTGAAAGCAGAGAAGATAGTTTTTTTACCATTCATTCTTTTGGCTGGGGCGGGAATGGGCAGCATACAAAGATTCAGAATGTATTCCACATATTTCTGCAAGTGCCAGTGTAAATACCTGAACTACTGTAGGACCAGTGTTCCAACTAATGATCTCTTCCAAATCCACTGAGCTGGTCCTCACCCTGGAGCTCTTTCACGCACTCATTTTAGTGAGTTTCATTATCTTTCTTGCCTACCCTGTCTCCTTGCTCTTTTACCAGACCTCTTAGTTTTATTTGGCAATTCAAGGTAAATGCACTCTATCATATGGCAATGTTTTGAGGAACCTCTATACTATTTTCCATAGCTACTACAACACCATTTTGCATTCCTACTAACAGTGTACAAGAGATCCAGTTTCTCCACAACCTCACCAAACTTGTTGTCTTTTGTTTTGGTTTGTTTTGGTTTGATAATAGCCATCCTAAGAAATAGGAGATGACATCTCATTGCTAATTTGAACTGCATTACCTGACAATTAGTGATGTTGAGCACCTTTTTATATATCTGTTGGCCATTTCTATGTCTTCTTTGGAGAAATGTCTATCCAAAGTCCTTCAGTCATTTTTCAATTGGGTTTTTTGTTTGGCTTGGTTTGGTTAGGGTTTTGTTTGTTTGTTTTGCTGTTGAATAGTAAAAATTCCATATATATGTTGAAAATTAAACCCCTATCAGATGTGTGGTTTACAAACATTTTCTCCCATTCTTAGGTTGCCTTATCACTGTGTTGATGGTTTCTTTCGCTGTGTAGAAGCTTTTTAATTTGATGTCAACCCAGTTGCCTAGTTTTGCTTTTGCTCTTTGTATCTTTGGTGTCATATCCATGAAACCATTGCCAAGAACAATGTCATGAAGCTTTCCCACTGTCCTTCTAGGAACTTTATGGTTTCAAGTCTTACATTTAACTCCTTAATCCATTTTGAGTTGACTTTTTTTTTTAAGATTTTATTTATTTATTTATTTGACAGAGAGAGAGGGAGAGAGAGCAAGCAAGCACAGGCAGACAGAGTGTCAGGCAGAGGCAGAGGGAGAAGCAGGCTCCCCGCTGAGCAAGGAGCCCGATGCGGGACTCGATCCCAGGACACCGGGACCATGACCCGAGTTGAAGGCAGCCTCTTAACCAACTGAGCCACCCAGGCATCCCTCGAGTTGACTTTTGTATATGGTATAAGATAAATGTTCCATTTCATTCTTTTGTGCTTGGATATTCAGTTTTCCAAACACCATTTATTATAGAGACTGTCCTTTCTCCATTGTATATTCTTTGCATACTTGTTCAAGATTAGATGTTTGGATTTATTTATACATTGACTAATAATAGTATTGAATCTGTAGATTGCTTTGAGTAGTATGGATGTTTTAACAATATTGAATGTTCCAATTCATAGAACATGGGATATCTTTCCATTTATTTTGTTTCTTCTTTAATTTGTTTCATCAATCCAAAGCCAGACAAAGATGGTATAACAACGACAACAAAAACTATCAGCCAATATTCCTGCTGAACATAGGTGCCAAATTTTTCAACAAAATACTAACAAACCAAATTCAACAGTATATTAAAAGCATCATACACCATGATCAGGAAGGATTTATCCCTGGGAGGCATGAATGCTTCAATATATGCAAATCAGTAATTGTGATACACCACATTAACAAGATAAAGAACAAACATCTTGCAGTTATTTCAATAGATGCAATAAAAGCATTTGACAGAATTCAATATCTTTTTTTTTTTTAAGATTTTATTTATTCACCTGACAGAGAGATCACAAACAGGCAGAGAGAGAGGAGGAAGCAGGCTCCCCACTGAGCAGAGATCCCGACGTGGGGCTCGACCCCAGGACCCCAGGATCATGACCTGAGCCGAAGGCAGAGGCTTTAGCCCACTGAGCCACCCAGGCGCCCCCAGAATTCAATATCTTATCTGGATAAAAATGCTGAGCAAACATTCAGAGACTGTCCCTTAACATAATGGATGTCATATGTGACAAACCTACCCAGGTAACATCATTTTCAATGGTGAAAAACTGAAAGCTTTTCTTCAAAATAAGGAACAAGAAAAGACATTTATTCTTACCACTTCTATTCCACATAGTATTGGAAGTCCTAAATAGAGAAATTAGGCAAGAAAAAAGTAAAAGACATGCTAATCTGAAAGGAGGAAATAAAATTATCTGTGTTTGCAGCTGACATGATCTTATACATAGCAAACCCTAAAGACTTTACCAAAAAGCCATTAGAACTAACAAATTCTGTAAGGCTACAGGATACAAAATCAACATACAAAAATTGGTTGCATTTCTGCACACTAACAATGAACTATCTGAAAAGAAAATTAAAAAACTAATTCCATTTACAATAGCACCAAAAGAATAAAACAGTTAGGACTAAACTTAACCATGGAGGTGGAAGACTTACACATTGAAAACCATAATACATTAGTAAAAGAATTAATGAAGACACAAATAAATGGAAAGGCATCCTGTGTTCATGAGTTTGCTTTATTTTTAAGTTCTTGCTTAAGAATTCACAATATGTATCTTTACCTTAATTTAGTCTACCTTCAACTAATAGTGTACCACATTCCATATTATGTAAGAACCTTACCAAAGAATGTTTCTATTTTTTTATCCATTCCTTTGTGTTAGTACTATCATGATCTTTACTTCCACATATGTTATAAACTGTACATTGTACTATTTTTTGTTTGAAGTGTTCTATTATTAGGTAAATTTTTAAAATAAGAAAAATTTGAATCTCCCTGATGACTAATGATGATGAACATTTTTTCATGTCTCTTAGCCAGTTGTATGTCTTCTTTGGAGGAGTGTCTGTTCATGTCTTCCCATTTTTTGACACAATTATCTGTTTTCTGAGTGTTGAGTTTGAGTTCTGTATAGATCTTGGATATCAGCCTTTGTCTTTAGTGTCATTTGCAAATATCTTCTCCCATTCCATGGGTTGCCTCTTTGTTTTGTTGACTGTTTCCTTTGCTGTACAGATCTTGATGAAGTCCTAAAAGTGCATTTTTGCCCTAGTCTCCTTTGCCTTTGGGGACATGTTTTGAAAAAAGTTGCTGTGGCCAGTGTCGAAGAGGTTATTGCCTATGTTCTCCTCTAAGATTTTGATAGATTTCTGCCTCACGTTGAGATCTTTTATTTTGAGTTTACCTTTGTGTATGGTGTAAGAGAATGGTCAAACTTCATTCTTCTATACATAGCTGTCCAATTTTTCCAGCACCACTTATTGAAGAGACTGTCTTTTTTACATTGGATATTTTTTCCTGCTTTGTTGAAGATTATTTGACCATACAGTTGAGGGTCCATATCTGGGCTCTCTACTCCTTTCCACTGGTCTATGTGTCTGTTTTTGTGCCAGTACCATGCTGTCTTGGTGATCACAGCTTTGTAGTAAAGCTATAAATCAGGCAACGTGATGCCCCCAGTTTTGTTTTTCTTTTTCAACATTTCCTTAGCAATTCCGAGTCTATTCTGGTTCCATACAAATTTTAGGATTGTTTGTTCCAGCACTTTGAAAAATTCCAGTGGAATTTTGATCGGGATGGCATTGAAAGTATAGATTGGGGGCGCCTGGGTGGCTCAGTGGGTTAAAGCCTCTGCCTTGGGCTCAGGTCATGATCTCAGGGTCCTGGGATCGAGTCCCGCATCGGGCTCTCTGCTCAGCAGGGAGCCTGCTTCCTCCTCTCTCTCTCTCTCTCTGCCTGCTTGTGATCTTTGTCTGTCAAATAAATGAATAAAATCTTTAAAAAAAAAAAAAAGAAAGTATAGATTGCTCTAGGCAGTATAGACATTTTAATAATGTTTATTCTTCTGATCCATGAGCATGGAATGCTTTTCCATCTTTTTGTGTCTTCTTCAATTTCTTTCATGAGTGTTTTGTAGTTCCTTGAGTACAGATCCTTTACTTCTTTGGTTAGGTTTATTCCCAGGTATCTTATGGTTCTTGGTGCTATAGTAAATGGAATTGGTTCTCTAATTTCCCTTTCTATATTTTCATTGTTAGTGTATAAGAAAGCAGCTGATTTCTGGACATTGGGTTTGTATCCTGCCACATTTCTGAATTGCTGTATGAGTTCTGGTAGTTTGGGGATGGAGTATTTTCTATTTTCATAGAAAGTATTGTGTCATCTGCAGGGAGAGAGAGTTTGACTTCTTCTTTGCCAATTTGAATACCTTTTATTTCTTTCTGTTGCCTGATTACTGTTGCTAGGACTTCTAGTACTATGTTGAACAACAGTGGCGAAAGTGGGCATCCTTGTCGTGTTCCTGATCTCAAAGAGAAGGCTGTCAGCTTTTCCCCATTGAGAATGATATTCACTGTGGGTTTTTCATAGATTGAGTTTATGAAGTTGAGGAATGTTCTCTCTATCCCTATACCTTGAAGCTTTTTAATCAGGAACAGAAGCTGTATCTTGTCAAATGCTTTTTCTGCATCAGCTGAGAGGACCATGTGGTTCTTTTCTCTTCTCATTGATTTGTTCTATCACACTGACTGATTTGCGAATGTTGAACCACCCTTGCATCCCAGGGATAAATCCCACCTGGTCAAGGTGGATAATCTTTTTAATGTACTGTTGGATCCTATTAGCTAGGATCTTGTTGAGAATCTTAGCATCCATATTCATCAGGGATATTGGTCTGAAATTCTCATTTTTGGTAGGGTCTTTGCCTGGTTTGGGGATCAGGGTAATGCTGGCGTCATAGAAAGAGTCTGGAAGTTTTCCTTCTGTTTCTATTTTTTGAAACAGTTTCAGGAGAATAGGTATTATTTCTTCTTTGAATGTTTGGTAGAATTCCCCAGGGAATCCATCAGGTCCTGGGCTCTTGTTTTTTTGAAAGTTTTTGATCACTGCTTCAATCTCATTACTAGATATTGGTCTATTCAGATTGTCAATGTTTTCCTGATTCAGTCTTGGAAGTTTATAGGTTTCCAGGAATGTATCCATTTCTTCTAGGTTGCTTAACTTATTGGCATATAACTGTTGATAATAATTTCTGATGACTGTTTCTATTTCCTTGGTGTTAGTTGTGATCTCTCCCCTTTCATTCATAATTTTATTAATTTGAGATACCACCTTACACCAGTTAGAATAGCCAAAATTAACAAGACAGTAAACAGGTGTTGGAGAGGATGTGGAGAAAGGGGAACATTCTTACACTGTTAGTGGGAATGCAAGTTGGTACAGCCACTTTGGAAAACAATGTAGAGATTCCTTAAGAAATTAAAAATAGAGCTACCCTATGACCTTGCAGTTGCGCTACTGGATATTTACCCCAAAGATACAGATGTAGGGAAAAGAAGGGCTATCTGTACCCCAACGTTCATAGCAGCAATGGCCACAGTCACCGAACTATGGAAAGAGCCAAGATGCCCTTCAACAGACAAATGGATAAAGAAGATATGGTCCATATATACAATGGAGTATTATGCCTTCATCAGAAAGGATAAATACCCAACTTTTGTATCAACATGGACAGGACTGAAGGAGTTTATGCTGAATGAAATAAGTCAAGCAGAGAAAGTCAATTATCATATGGTTTCACTTATTTGTGGAGCATAAGAAGTAATACAAAGGACATGGGGAGATGGGGAGGGGGTAATCGGAGGGGAAGACAAACCATGAGAAACTGTGGACTCAGAAACAAACTGAGGGTTTTGGAGGGGAGGTAGGTGGAGGGTTGGGTGAGCCTGGTGGTGGGTATTAAGGAGGGCACGTATTGCATGGAGCACTGGGTATGATGCATAAACAATGAATCTTGGAACAATAGAAAAATAAAGTTTAAATAAATAAATGAATAAGAAAAATTCTTTTACATTTACTCACACATTGATCATTTCTGATATTCTTCCTTGTGTAGTTACAAATTTCCATCCGCTGTCATTTTCCTTATGCCTGCCATATTCTTTCCTTTAACCTTTCTTATTATATATAGGGATGCAAGCAATGAATGCCCTCAAATTTTTTGTGGGAAAAAAATCTTTACTTTGCTTTTGTAAAAAAAATACTTTTCTCTGGAAATGGAAATCTAGGTTTTTTTTTCTATCAGTACCTTAAAGATATTAGTCTATTGATTTTGGCTTATAAATTTCTGATAAGAATTCTATTGTCATATTCATCTTTCTTCTTCTGTATATATATCTTTTGGGGAGGGCTGCATGTAAGATTTTCTCTTTGTCTTTCCTTTATAGCAATTTGGATATGATTTGTCTTTCAGTAGATTTCATTTTCTTTATTCTACTTGGGATTTTGTGCTTATTAAATACATAATTTATAGTTTTCCTTTAAATCCTTGACCAAGTTTACTGTAGCTGCTTTAAAGTATTTGCTAATTTCATCATCTCTCATTTCTGGGTCTGTTTCTGTGGCCTGATTTTTCTCCTGGATGTGAGTTATGCTTTCCAGCATCTTTATTATTTTTGATTGGATGCCGGACATTGTAAATGTTATGTTGTTGTATGGTTGGATTTCAGTGTCCTCCTTTAAAAAAAATAATTTTTAAAAGATTTATTTATTTATTTGAGAGAGAGAGAGAAAGAGGGCACCCATGAGTGGAGAGAGGGGCAGAGGGGGTGGAGAGAGAGAATCTCACACAGATCCCTTGCTGAGCACAGAACCCAGTATAAGGCTTGATCTCGTGACCCATGAGATCATGACCTGAGCCAAAATCACAAATCAGATGCTTAACCAACTGAGCCATGTAGGCACCCCTAAAAAAGTATTTTTAGTTTTTCAGGCAGTTATGTTTTTCATTGGTCATCTTTATTGTTTCAAAGCTTGTTTTAAAGTTTTTTAAAATGGATCTAGAGTATCACTTATTCTAGAGCTAGTTTAGTCCTACTTAAAGGTATGACCCTTCTGGAGTCTGTACTGAATGCTCCATGTTTTTAATGACATCTTTCTACTCTGGTTATTTAAAATAACACATGAAAAGATGCACAGCATCACTAATTATCAGGGAAATGCAATTCAAAACCAAAATGAAATATCACCATACATCTGTCAGAATGGCTAGAATCAAATAGACAAGAAATAACAAGTGTTGATAGGAATGTGGAAAAAAAAGGGACTCTTTGTGCACTGTTGATAGGAATGTAAATTGGGGCAGCCACTATGGAAAACAGCATGGCTCTTCCTCAAAAAATTGAAAACAGAAATGTTGTATGACCCATTAATTCCACTATTAGGTATTTACCCAAAGCAAACAAAAACACTAATTTGAAAAAATATATGCTCCCGTGTTTATTGTAGCATTATTTACAGTAGCTAAGATATAGAAGCAACTCAAACGTTCATCAATAAATGAATGGATAAAGAAGATGTGGTATACTGAGCTATTAAAAAAAAAATGAGATCTTGCTATTTGTGACAATGTGGGTGGACCTAGAGGGTATTGTGCTAATTGAAATAAGTCAAACAGAGAATGACAAATACCATGTGATTTTACTTATACGTAGAATCTAAAAAAACAAAAATGAACAAACACACAAAACTTAAAAAGCAGAAACAGACCCACAAATACAGAGAACAAATTGATGATTACCGGGAGATGGAGGGAAGGGTGGAACCGGCAAAATGGGTAAAGGGAAATGGGAAGTACAGGCTTCCAGTTATGGAGTGAATAAGTCATAGGGATAAAAGGTACAGCATGAGAATATAGGCAATGGTATTGTAATAGCATTGTATGGTGACAGAAGGTAGCTATATTTATGGTAAGCATAACATGATATATAGAGTTGTCAAATCACTTATGCTATACTTCTGAAAATAAAAAAATGATACCTACCAGCACCTCTGTTCCCCAGACAGAGTTCCAACAGGCCCTTGCCCCTCCAGAAGACCCTGTAATATTAGCAAATGAATCTTTCCCACATATAATCTGGGCACTTTTGAAACTGCTGCCTTTGTGCTAGCTCTTGGATGAGTGAGTGCGTAGGCAAGCCCTTTAAAGAAGTATCTCATCCCTAGAGTCCACTGGGTTTCAAAGTCAGGTGTTTTAGAGGCTCATCTTTTTATTGCAGGTCCCAAGGTTGGAGTACCTGATATGGGGCATGAACCCCTCATTTTTCAGGGAGAAACTCTGGATTTGTGAAATCTTTCCTAATTGTGGGTCACTCAATCAAGGGTAAGATTTTTGGCAAGACCACACACATCTCTGCCTCTCCGACCCATCCGACTCCAACAAACAACAACTGTTTGTTGTGAAGGAGCTGTTCACCTTGTTTTCAGGTCTTCTTCAGTGGGGATTGTTTCATATGTAGCTGTATATTCAGTGTGTCTGTGGGAGGAGATGAGTTCAGGATCTTCTGTGCCACCATCCCAGATCACCCCCCTCCCCTATTTAAAAAAAGGTTATATCACATTCCTGCCACATATGTATGAACATAAAATTATAAAGGAGCTTGCTTTATAATTCTAAATTTCCTATTGATATTAAAATTTAATTGATACCAAAAATTATTTTATCTAATCAATAATTTTTATGGATTGTCTCTGTAGTAAGATAGATATATTGTTTAAAGAACATTTGCCCGATCATAAATGGAACCAAAAAATATAAAGTTTTTAAATTAACAGTCTCTGGAAGAAAAGTTAACTGGTTTACTTGCCCAATACAACAAACTTCTAAACTTGCTTCTTCAGCCACATTTTGTGTGTTTGTGTTTATTTGACTGATTTCCAGAGTTGAAATTAGCAATCAGAAAAGAAAAGTTTGCAGAACTGACAAAACAAAATATCTTCAGGACATCTATACAGAATAACAGCTTTTATGGTAGTATAATTTTACTTACAGAGAATGAAATTCATTGGCAAGATCTTTACTTTCATTCATCACTATTATTTGTCTGTCTTTAGGTATGTGATATAATAATTTGGTCTGTGGTCTTTAGTAAGGAGACATCCTGATTGCAAATCGAGTGTATACCTCTGATTCCATTAAAATTCCTACTATCTGTTCTTTGGCCTCCTGCATAATTACCAAAAATTCAGCACTTAGGTATTTCAGGTCCTTGGCTGGAGATATATATATATATATACATATATATATATATCTCCCTATATTTCTCCCATTGCATGTCAGGAATATCACGGAGGAATTTTAAAATTACAGGAGATAGAGAAATTGCTTTGGACTTATGAAATGCCATTGTGAAATCCTGACCCTTTACTTCAATGTCAGTTTGATATACATCTTAGCAAGTATTAATACAAAAGTAAAATTTAGTTAGAATTAACTCAGTATTTCTAAAGATGGATTGAAATTTTTATCCAAGAAATGACTCCATAAATATGTTATATTTAAACATGGATAAAGAAAGCTAATGAAGATACAACCTAATAAGTAATTCACTAATTTTTAACATGGAAGTAGCTGTTTAAATCTCACTCTGAAGCAGTTTAAAGTAAGATATTGTATCTGATGCCAAAGGGGATGTGAGTAAAGAATTTTGGTTTAAGAAGATTTAGAGAGGACTTCAACATCTGAGGTTTTACAACTGATAAATTTATCTTCCTTTCTTTTTTTATTTTTTTTAGTCTTTTTTTTTTAAGATTTTATTTATTTATTAGTTAGAGAGAGAGAGCGAGCGAGAACAGGCAGACAGAGAGGAAGGCAGAGGCAGAGGGAGAAGCAGGCTCCCTGCCGAGCAAGGAGCCCAATGTGGGACTCGATCCCAGGACGCTGGGATCATGACCTGAGCCGAAGGCAGCCACTTAACCAACTGAGCCACCCAGGCGTCCCTATCTTCCTTTCTTTTTGAGATAAAAATTTCTAGGAGTGATATGAAGAACATGAACTCTGTTTTGGTCTCGATGGTTGGACTCTACCTCTTTTTACTATCCTTTTCCCTCAGTTTTAGTTACTATCTAGAAGTTCTGACTGATCACATAAAACCTTTTTCACAGAGGAGGGTAGTTAAAAAAAAAGAGAGAGAAAGAGAAAGAAAAATTTATGTGTCTTACACTTAAAAGGATCTTTTGGCTTTTCCCTTTACAGCTTCTTTTTCTTCCCCACCATTTGGTGTTTCTTTCTTTCTTTCTTTCTTTTTTTTTTTGGTGAATGTTTTTCATTAGTTATTTTTAAAGGTAATAAAGATGTGCGACAAAGTTATAGCTTCTGCATTTTTTTCTACTTTTACAGTTATGTTAGTTTCTGGTCATTTACAATGAGAAAATAGGAAATTTATTTATTTTAAATTGAAGGTGATTTCTAAAAATGGCTCTAGATTTACGCAATTATTGTGGACAGTATTTCCCTGACCTTGGTGAAATCCCTTTAAAGTCCTCTGTGTTGGACTTTCTCATCCTACAGTTCTCAAAACAATTCTGATTCAAGTCCAGCCAATTCCTGGAGTCCAGATCGGGAATCTGTAGTAAATTTTGCTTTTCAGGAAGGATTTAAATCAGCTTGAGGATGATAGCTTTTCAGTAAGTTATTTAGGAAACTGGGGATGTTTGAGAAATAGTTGCTTATCATGTTGAGTTTGGCATTTTGAAGGAAAACCATGGCATCCCACAATCGTCTCTTGATCTCTATAGAGACATGTGATTCTGAGGGGGGTGACCCATGGGTCTGCCTAAGTGTAGCAAGGCTGTGGACATCTGGAACTCAAAGTATGTCTAACATCTGCTATACTGATGTTAAGATTTTTTGCAACTTTTTTAGCTCAATCTTTATAGTAAATCTTCTGCAATAAGAAAGCTGGCCTGAACTAAGGAACTTGTGGAGCTTTGCATTTTATTTCTTTTTTGAGAATGTACTTCTACATCACAGTCATATAGGAGTCTTTGTCTCTTCCCCAAAGCCTACTGCCTTGAACGAAGTAGATGTTCATGCACACAAGTGATGCCAAACCACATACCTCAGACCCTGAAAACACTTATAATCATGAAATGGCAAATAGTAATAGGATGATGATGCCAGTTTCAGTTTTTCAGTGAGAACATTTAATTTGCTTTTAGTCAGGTTGTTACTGTAAATGAAATCTACATTTCCTAGATTTCATTTTCAGTTAACAACCTGACTTTACCTTTATCTGTAAGTATTTTTAATTTTTTCTACTAATGATATAGTACAAGGTACCTCTGGCTTTTTATATAATTAGCATTATGTTTGCTAGGGACTCAGTTTTCTTCTTTATTTTTAAAGATTTATTTATTCATTATTTATTCATTTGAGAGAGAGAGAGAGACAGTGTATTTGAGCAGGGGGAGGGGCAGAGAGAGAGAGAGAGTGTGTGTAGGTGAGCAGGGGTAGGGGCAGAGAGAAAGACATTCTCCAGTAGACTCCCACTGAACACAGAGTCTGACCCAGGGCTTGACCTCACGACCCTGAAATCATGACCTGAGCTGAAATAAAAAGCCAGAAGTTTAACCAACTGAGCCACCTGGGCTCACCTCCATTTTCTTCCTTATAAATAATATTTAACTAAACAATATTTAACTAATGTCTGACTAGGAACTGTACATAATGCCATTAGTTTTCCTCTGTCTTTTCCATCTTATTTATATGGCTTTGAATCCAAGAAGTAAAGCGTCTTTCAGTGCTTTATTGCTTCATTTGTTTATTTACTCTTCAACATTATTAAATTGCCTCCTATGTACTATCCATTATGATAGATGCTAAGGAGAGAGATATGAACAGTGAATGGATTATTTTTTGAGGAGCTTACATTTGGGTGGGAAAAGGAATATATATGTGCAAAATTATTGTACAAAACAAGATATAAACAAGAAACTGTGGAAAAGAGGCTTTTCTCTGTTTAGAGATGCCCAGGGGGCATTCAGAAGGCAGATAAGGAAAGCAGGGCATCCCAACCCCTGGTGTCCAAAAGGCCAGGGTCAAACAGGTTGTGCAGTTACTTTTCCAGGGTCAGAAAGTAGGAAGTACACCAAGGAAAGAGAATTGAAGATTGGAAGTGAAGTTCTGGACAAAAAGAAAGGGTTTAGATGAATTTTTGTCTTCTGGGTAGTGGGCAACCAGTTGAAGTAGTGGACCATCAATGTCAGATATGCCTGAAGAGTGAAGAGAAATGTGAGGCAGAATGAGCCATAGTAGAAAATACTGTTAAAGGCCAGCCAGGAAACAAGCAAGGCCTGACAATTGATAAAGACACTAAAAATAGAGAAGGGAAGAGATCAAGGAGGAATCCCAAGATTTAGAGACTGCTTGAAACTGAGGGCTTCTAGGCTAAAGATGAGGCTTCTGATCTACATTATTGCATGCAGGATGGATGGCGGGAGCCAGAGGAGGAGCAGGTTAGTGGTGGGGCTGGGAAGAGAGATGAGAGATTCTGTTCTGGTCAGATTGAGATTAAGGTGCCCAAGAACCATCCAGGTGGAACTGTCCAGGAGGTAATTTACAAACTGGCTCTGAGCCATCGAGAGATCAAATCTAGGTATAATAGATCTGGAAGTCAGGATTTCAGAGTTCAGAGGTAGTAGTTATAAGGTGATGACCTTAATTTTGTCAGAGTATGTCCCCATCCTTTGAAAATTAACTGAACTTTAAATTTATATCATTTAAACCAAACTCACAGTTTATGCCATTATAGCCTACATTTAGATAGCATTTCTTTATGTGTTTTAGTGGACGCCACCAACATATTCACATCATCCACAGTTGTTAAATAGTGTATTTAAATGGAACCTCAGTCAAAACTATGTTGGAAATACATTGTGTTTTGTTTGTTTTGTGCTAGGACAGTATGAGGAGCTTTGAATTGTACATGTGCGAGAAAGAATGAGGAATTCTTATACTTATTCTCCCTGATGGTGGGGTTTAAAATACATTAATTTATGAGAGGACAAAGGATAAACAGCTTGAATAAGAAATGATTTCATGAGACAACATCTGAGCTCTTTTTCATGTCATTTTATGATCCCAAGGATGCTATTAGCATTGTCAGAGGCCACTTGTATTGACAATAGTCCAGAATTTAAATCTCTGTTATTTTCTTGGTGAAATTTTCTCATACTGCTGAGAATCAGGAAATGCTTTCATCAATTGTTTTAAAACCACCTTTTATTTCTTTGTTTTCTCAAATCTTACCAAAGTTTTTTAAGATTTCTTTTTTTATTTCCATAGTCTTTCCACAGATATCCTTATAGATCCACTTCTTAGCCAAGAAAGATTTTAGGTATGCAGGCAGTAATGTCTTTTGAGTATGTGACTCTCAACTTGACTCTGACAAATTATTTAGAGATGCTGATTAGGTTACACAGGGGCCGTGACCTTCAGGGGTTTTGCTGATTTGTCTGATGGTTACCAGTCATTTTTCAAGGTCAACAGGCATGGGGCAGTGCTAAGAGAAGCCATCATATAGTATGTAACGTGGTTTGAGATAGAATGTTGACCTCTTGTCATTAAAGGGGATAAGGGGCAGATCACAACCAAGGCTGGCTCCTTAAAGTGTGATGATACTTCTAGGATGTCACAGCAGGAATCTCAATAGCTGTTCAATTAAAGGAAGATGTTCCACAAAAGAAGGGACATGGCATGCATTACAATAAGCTGAAGGACATGATTCTTTCACTTTGGAGGGATAGAGAGTCTTACTCAGATAGCCATGTGGTTCTTAATTAGAAGAGTTTGTTCTCTGAGAAGATGAACCATATTATTTTCTAGTTCCATAAGAAAATGTTCATGGTGGATTTTGCATGATATATCTTATCTTTTGGTTATAGAATTGTCTCTAGCATCTCGTCCTCCAACTCTCTCCACCCCTTCTTGCTGTACTTCTGCTGTAATTAAGTTTTGAGAGAGAAGAGAGTGTTGGAGTTTGCCCTTGTTAAAGACAGGTTAATTCTAGACATGGCTTTACATGTTGACATTTCCCAGTTAGCTCACAGCTCATAGTAGAATTCTGTTGAAACTGTGCCATGATATACTGCCAGCAAGTGGGAGTGGTGAAAAATACTAGGAAGGCTAGTGACGGCTAAAATAACACAAAATAGTACTGCTGTCATCACCTGTTTCGGCAACACAGACCTTACCAACAGTGCAGCAAGGAGACCCTTACATATTGGAAAGTATATTGAGGAATAGTTAACTTGCATCATTGTGATCATTTCTAGAGTGAAAAAATAGTAAGTTTTTTAAAAAGGAGAACGTAAATCATCATCTTACATTAAACAAGCTGGCCACTGGATGGTTTACCTACCTCCTTTATTTATTTTTATTTAAAATGTTTTGTCTCTATTATTCCTTTCAGTTTGAAATCAACTTTCAGTTTCTTTCCTTCAGGGAGAAGACAATCATTTAGCCCTTTAAAGTACTTGCTTTGTGTAATAGCCAAATTTTAGGGAAATATAAATGAAAACCACTTGCTGTGATTAAATTTGAAACTAACAAATACTTCCATGCATGAAACATAGCCATTTTTTTTCCCTGACATGATTATTTGGTGCAAGATACCCTATTTGTAAAATGTTTGCATTTGGCTCATCATAAAAGGTGTTTTCTTTTTTTTTCCTCTGAAAAATACCAATTAGCCCTGATTATGCATTGTCACTCACTTTATGTTCTTTTTCCAATGCGAAGAAAAAATAAACAAAACACAGAAGTTGGTCTTAAATATCAAAGATCAAACAAGAAGAAGAAAAAAAATCCATTACCCTATGGACTCTTGGAAATTAAAATATAAAAGTCTTCTGAAATAGCACTGCTTAATGTAATGTTGCCGTGAAGCCCAGCAGAGCCTGTTTATATCAATCATCCTTTTCTGTAGCTTCCATGGGTAATCAACTGCTGCATGTCAGCTCCAAGAGCTTACCTTACCAGTGTTCTCTGTCACTGGGTAGTGCTGGAAAATGTTTTCACAAGCCTCCAATATACCAGATGGAGACGATACTGTCTCCTAAACACTGACAAATCATTTATTAATTTTCATCATGGTGATTAAAACCAGTCAAGTAGAAGGGAATCTGGAAGCAAATTAAACACGTATTTATTCTAAGCTGGAAGTTTTCCTTAAAGTCTTTCTGATTTTCAGAAAGTTTACATTCATTTGTTCTTGTTCACCTTCTGCCAATGTCAAGGTATGTAGCATTTAGCTTTTAGGTAGAAGATCTGCCTTGGAAAGGTTGCTTATTAAAGGAAATCTTTATATAATTACAACTGTTCTATATTACCGTGACTTTTTATTACGTGACTTAGCAGGATTTTGCATAATCATATATCGTAAAAGCCTAATATTTCTTGGAGTCTGTTGGTCCTTCTTAGAATACCCCTCAAGCTTTCCTTCATGGTGATAATTCATAATATTCTGACCTATCTGATTCTGAATTTCCATGTCCATCAAAGACATACCCATATGGTGCTTTCCATTCATGTTTAAATACTTAGCTTAGTATATATAAGATCATTAATACTTAATATGTGCTGTTAAGCACTCTGATGTCTTAACCCCTATTTTTCTACCATTAATAGTGGAGAGGATTATAAACATCTACTCAAACAAACTCATTCTTATCATTCAAAAGTCAGTTCAGACATCACTGCTTTTGCCTCTACTGTGAGGGGTTTATTCTTCCCAAGATATGCTTTGGATGTTAACTATAGAAACAATATAGAGGCTTACATAGCAGCTTTTGCGTTAGGAATTTCTCTTTCTTTTTGTATCATTTTCTGGTCCTTAAACCCATATTGTATAAGTCAAATGTTTTTTGAAATGGAAAAGGAAAAAAGTGACAAGATAACAAAAACGTCGTTTCATAATTACTTAAAATTCCATTATTACTTAAAGTTACATTATCACTATTATCTCTCAGTAGAATGAATGGGTTTTCTCACCCTGTGGCTGGCTGCTGGGGAGGGAAAGGAGAAACATTGCAGTGAGGCCTCCCTCTACCCAGGGATTTATTCTTTCACCAAAGATGCTATATGACAACATATTTTTTTTAAAAAATAGTTCTTCTTCTGAAAGTCCGCATAGTCTAGTGTGAGTGGAAGAGAATGAGGAGGTAGATTGGTGAATAGAACATTAGAATTCACTGTGATACATTACATGAGAACAGGTTATGTGCACCCAGCTTGACTAGGATAGTCCAAGGGGGACTCCTGCCTGAAGAGAGGATTGAGCTAACAATTTAAGCATTAACTTTAGCTAAGCAGAGGTTTAAAATCTTTGCAACTTAACATGTAGGTAAGCTTTCACCCACCAAAAAAAAAAAAAAAATTTATGCACTAAACATTAATCTGTGTTTATATATTAATTTAAAAATAATCTATAGATTTAAATTGTATACTACATAAATTCAAATTGAACCTAGAAATAGGCATTTTGAATGCCTTTTTAATGAGACTATATATTCATTCAGTAATGCTTTCAGTCAGATTCTAGGGCCTTAACTGCCATAATCCACTAGGATTTGATTAGTGCCTGCTGCTTATATGGTGACACCAAGTGCAGCAGAATGTGGGGGAAGAGCTTGGACTCAAGTTAGATGAACCTGAGCCTAGCCAGGCTCTGCCATTTACTGTCTGTGACCTCTGGCATGGTTTCTTATACATCCCCATCCCTCGTACAGCCTTGTGGCTCTGAGGAGCAAATATATGTAGACTGCTTAACATGGTTACTGGCACATAGTATTTGTGCAATAAATGTTAACTGTTTGTTGAATGATTGAAGAAGTGAGTGAACAGTGCTGTTATAAATCCTTAGCAGAGTTAGTGAAATAGGTCTAATCCTTTCTACAAATTGGTTCTTGTGATAAAAACCGAACTTTCTAGGCAATGGATAAGCAGTTTGTTAGTTTTTTCCCAGGATATATTTTGGATTTAAGGTAGAAATTTATAATAATAAGTAATGTGGTATACCACACAAGAGATTTAAAATCATAAAAAACTACGATAAGCACTCAGCAAAGAAATACTCAGTAAGATATATATGTATATCTACCATGATTGTTTAGGATAAGATTCCTCAGGATAGCAAAGTAGCTAAGAGCAAAATCTAATTGGGTTTTGTTTTGTGGTTTTTTTTTACTACTGTATAACAAGTCATCTCAACAAACCTTTTCATCACCTCTCACGATTCTGTGGGTTGCTTGGACTCACTTGGGCAGTTCTTCCACTGGGTTTGATTGGAGTCTTTCCTGCAGTCACAGTCTGATGGTGGCTGGAGCTGCCATGGTAGAGAGGACTCCCTCACGTGGCTAGCTGTTGGAGCAGGCTCTTGGCTGAGACTAGAGGGCCTTAGTTCTCCTTCAAGTGGCCTCTCCAGGTGGCTTAGCCTTTTAGCACATGGCAGCTGGATCCCAAAAATACCAAACAGCAAACACCAGTGGGTAAGTGACTTCTTAAGCCTCTGCTTACATAACACATACTAATGTCTCATCGTCCAAAATAAATCATGTGGCCAATCTTAGAGTCAATGTGAAAGGGCATTCCACTGGGGACGGGAATAGTGGGAGGTGCGGTTTATTGGTGACCACCAAAGTAACAGTCTGCAACAGGGTTGGATCCCA
>RCUC01066830.1:0-23425 GCA_003697995.1 Taxidea taxus jeffersonii
TGAGCACCTGCTCTCTCTCCCTCAAATTAATAAATAAAATCCTTTAAAAAAAGAAAACATGAAAGAAAACAAATGGATATTCTTTGTAAATTTAATTTTTTATTTGAAAATATTATCTTAATACTTATACTGCTCAGTGAATATGTTAAAGTAACTATGAAAACTATCTCTTCTTTAATTCTTTTAATATAGCAAGACAACCTAAAAAAATACTTCCCTGAATTTGAACAGCTCGAATTCCCATTAATAAAAGACAAGCAGGGGCACCTGGGTGGCTCAGTGGTTTAAGGCCTCTGCCTTCGGCTCGGGTCATGATCCCGGGGTCCTGGGATTGAGCCCCGCATTGGGCTCTCTGCTCGGCAGGGAGCCTGCTTCCCCCCTCTCTGTCTCTGCCTGCCTCTCTGCCTACTTGTGATCTCTCTCCCTGTCAAATGAATAAATAAAATATTAAAAAAAAATAATAAAAGACAAGCAGGCAAAAGAATTTAGAAGTCTTAGCTTTTATTATTTAAAACGAACCACTTGGCTTGGTCTGTACATAGCAGTAGAGACTGAGCTAATTTAATTTAATGGAATCAGCAAAGAGGTTGCACTTGTGTGGTATGAAGGGGATGAGTTTTCAGAAAAAGTTGTTCAGAGTGGAAATCAAGTATAAGGAACACCTGGCTTGACTCCCAGCCATGCATTAGTTAGAAACTGGAGAAAGACCCACTTTTAAAACACTAACGAGCCCCAGGTGAAAATCCTGTTAACTAGAAGCCTCCTCTCCCCATCCCGAAATTTCAGTGTTTTGATTGATGAGCCACTTGTTTAGGATTCCTAATTTTCCATTACATTAAAACATAACCTTTGTTTTTCCTCCCAACTGAAACATTTTTGTCTCCGGCTACCACAAATGCCTATCAGTTACAGAGAAGGCCAGCTTCCGTTTGGGGAATCATGGGGTGAGACAGATATACTTAAGGAGTTTGAGTCTATGGAGTGGTTATGGATCACAAAAGTAAAATGAGGAACACTTTGGGGTTTAAGGTAGCTAATTAGGCCCAGGATGTTGCATTTTCTTACACTTGCAATATTGCTATATTTGACAAGATTCAGAATCTTCCAATAGTTTAAAAGAAACTGCCTGTTTAAATTTGTAATTAAAGTGTGAAAATGTTCAGTTACTGTCAAAGGTCAGGTGCTGAGAACTACCGGCTCTAAAGAAAAAGAACCAAAGGATAATTTATTGCATGGCCTCCCTCAGTCAGCACATATTTATTATGAACACTGTGTTATGACCTACCAAGAAGAAATAAAAGCCTATCTAAGGAATTCAGTCATACTCCATATTTTTTTTAAAGATTTATTTATTTATTTATTTGGCAGAGAGAGACACAGAGCGAACACAAACAGAGGAAGCAGGAGAGGAAGAAGCAGGCTTCCCGCCGAGCAGGGAGCCTGAGGTGGGCCCTCGATCCCAGGACCCTGGGATCATGACCTGAGCCTAGGAACCCGCTTAACAACTGAGCCACCCAGACGCCCATACTCCACATTTTTAGAGTGAAGGTCTACAGACACGTGGCAACACCTTAAAATTTGGGATTTTTTTTTTGGTTTGATGATTATTTATTCAAAAAATTTCTATTGACTACCTGTCATGTGCACTGGGCAACAAAACAATGAATTAAACATATGTGGTGAGTGCATTCATGGAGTTCACAGTCTGGTGGTGTTGATAAGCACAAAAAGCAGCATCGAAATTACTGTCATTATGACCAAAGGAAGGAAATGTTTAGGGTACAATGAGAGTATATATATCTGATGGACCTAGTAGTGACAGGAAAATCAGGGAGGACTTCTGGGAGGAAGTAACATAAATACAAACCTGAAAGATAAACAGAAATTAGTCAGGTAAAGAGAGGTAAAAAGAACCTTACACATAACAGATAAGGCCCCAAGGGAAAGCAATCTCTTCCTGGAGTAGGAAAAAAGACAGCAATCTTTGTAATGCTTGGCATTTCCCTTTGTTACTAAAAGTACTAAATGACTTATAAACTTCTGGCTTATTCAAGTCATCATTTTAACCACCAATGGTTATCCTGTGCTAAGAAATGGTGTCTGTAGGAATGATAGAGATGTGGAGAGTTGTTGCCTCTGAAATAGTCCTTACATGTGATGCATTTAGTATTCCTGTATCTTTTTTTGGCCATCAACAATTACTTTTGACTTTGGATAGTGTTTCTGCTTTTTGTTTCCAATTCTGTTCTGTTTTTATCTTATAATCTGTTGTGGTCTGGAAATCTAGATAATATAAATAATTTTCATTCTATCCAAAAGAAAAATACATGTCAAAAGAAAAGAATAATCAGGCTCATAAATAAAGTACAGAATCCTTAAATCATGAACTGTAGAACATCTATCCTAATGTTTTAGAGATCTTTCTGCATCAGGTCTGTGTGGGTTCTTAAGAAGTCATGCCAGTCCTTGTAAGTCTAAACTTCCTGTAGAAGAAATACTGTGGGATGTTCTCTGTATGTGTAAATTAATAGAAGTATCTAACCTCACCTAGTTGCCCCGCTATTCCCTCATTCTTCTCAGCTCTTCGACAACTAAAACCTAATGTCACTTACCATTACAGCAGGGGTAACAACATGAAGAGACAAGCTGAGCCAGGAAGGTAAAACAATGTGGAGAACAAGGTGCCCTTCCAAAGGGTAATCATCATTCTAGCCAATTGTTGCCATGTTAGAAAGAGGCCCAGTACAGCCAAATTGGTTTATTTTTCTAAGGAGGCCAGAAATCTGATTTTTTATGTGAAGTTCTCCCCTTTATAAATGCTTCCAAGTAATTAAAATTATTTTCAAATACAGAAGGCAAGCACAATACATCCACAAACTGGAATAGCTTCGTTTGAAAACCTCTGATTTGGGGCGCCCAGGTGGCTCAGTGGGTTAGAGCCTCTGCCTTCTGCTCGGGTCATGATCCCAGGGTCCTGGGATAGAGCCTTGCATCTGGCTCTCTGCTCAGTGCAGAGCCTGCTTCCTCCTCTCTCCTCTCTGTCTGCCGCTCTGCCTACTTGTGATCTCTGTCTGTCAAATAAATAAATAAAATCTTAAAAAAAGAAAGAAAGAAAGAAAACCTCTGCTTTTAGGACACCTGGGTGGCTCAGTCCATTAAGTACCTCCCTTTGGTTCCCGTCATGACCTCAGGGTCCTGGAATCCAGCCTGGGTTGGTCAGGCTCCCTGCTCAGTGAGGAGTCTGCTTCTCCCTCTGCCTTTGCCCCTCCCTCACTGCTTGCTTGTGCTCTCGCTTTCTCTCTCTCTCTCAAATAAATAAATAAAATCTTAAGAACAAAACAAAACAAAAAACCCTGAAAACCTCTGCTTTCCATCTTCCTTTCTTCTCTGCAGCCTGATGTAGGAACAAGTTTCTCTCAGACCCAGGCTTCCCTCCAAGCAGTGGTATGTTGGTAAATGTCTATCAGCTCTCAGTGGTGAAAATCCTTAGACCATTTCAAGTTACCAAAATGGCATCACTGAACCCCCCGAGTTGAAAAGAGACACACAGTAGCACATCACACAGATAAAATAGATGACAACAGCCTCAAGGTCAAAGAGAAGAGTAAAATAATTGGTAACTGATGAGTTTCAAGCGTTTGCTGCCTTTGCATATAATATGGTTTCTTTCATTGGAAGTTTTATTTAGCTTAATTTTTATTAATGCCTGCATTTAACAATTGGCTTGCAAAACTTGTGAAACTATCAGCTCTTGCGAGCTTCTACAAGCTGACTCCCACACACCAGTTCTACCAAAATGCACTCTCGTTTACCCTCACTGGCTATTTTGGGCCTCGGGCCTCCCCCCGCCAGTGAATTCTGAGCCGGCGGACCTTTCCTGAACTGTATTTGTAAATAGAATAAATAGAATGTAAATAGAACAGTGCGTGGCATACATTCAGCATAGCTGCCGCTGTTAGCACGTGCACACACCTCACCTTCCCCAGAGTCTCCCCCTGCTAATTCAGTGGAAGAGAAAACCCAACCCCCAAAAGGGTTGGTCTGGTGAGGCGAGGCAAGGAAACCAAGGGGTCAGAAAAGTCTTCTTTAGGAGGCAGGGGTCAAAGATCGGTGGCATTCATAAACCTGTCTAGGTCAGCCGGTCCAGACTGCCTATGACATTGGTGCTGGAACAGTGACCCAGGGCAATGGCGACCGTTCACGGAGGACACCAGGGAGTGCGCAGTATGAGCAGCGGCACGAGTGCGCATGTGCTGAGTGGATAGGCTGCCATGCGAATACCAGTCTGGTGGTCATTCGGCAGGTTCACTAAAAAGTAAAACCTTTTATGGATCAGAAGCTTGGTTTTGTATCTTTACGATTAATCACAAAAATTGGCTTTTTCTACATCAATTCAGTTTATTGCTACAAATCTACCCAATGGACTATTAGTAAACACCTGGGTTTGGGATTTCAGGGTTACTCTTACTTGATCTGTTTAGACACAGGATTTTAACTTATATTTTCATTGCTGATATCGACCGATATTTTAAAAGAATGAACTGCTAACCTTAAAAAACTGAAAAAGCGGGACGCCTGGGTGGCTCAGTTGGTTAAGCGGCTGCCTTCGGCTCAGGTCATGATCCCAGCGTCTTGGGATCAAGTCCCACATTGGGGCTCCTTGCTTGGCAGGGAGCCTGCTTCTCCCTCTGCCTCTGCCTGCCTCTCTGTCTGCCTGTGCTTTCTCTCTCTCTCTCTCTAACAAATAAATAAATAAAATCTTAAAAAAAAACAAAACTGAAAAAGCACAAGAAGCTAAGAAAAATTTAAAATAACATAAAAATCACCTTTATGGCTTTTATGATGTTTCTAAGGCTCAATATAATTATTTAACAGGGAGAAAAGTTATAGTATTATCACAAACACAATTAGTGAATCAGAACCAGGCATAACTTGTCTTACAATGTATGTATATAGAATTTTAGAACATGAATTCTACTTTGTGTATATTCAATAAACCTAAGCCTCAGTATTTCTTTCTTGGGAAAAAAAAAAACCCTGAGCAATAATTCCATGAAGCTATAATACAGGTCCTACCATTTAAAATACTGTCATAATAATTTGAACAGATAATTGGAAGTATATTAAATACAGTAACAAGAATTTTTATTTAAGAAGCATGATAATGAAAAGTACAATTGAACACAAAGTACAATTGAAATGAAAGCAAACTATAAGAAATGAAATGAGAGGGGCACCTGGGTGGCTCAGTGGGTTAAGCCTCTGCCTTCGGCTCAGGTCATGATCTCAGGGTCCTGGGATCGAGCCCCGAATCAGGCTCTCTGCTCAGTGGGGAGCCTGCTTCCTCCTCTCTCTTTGCCTGCTTCTCTGCCTACTTGTGATCTCTGTCTATCAAGTAAATAAAAAAAATGAAATGAAATGAGAATGTCATGATTGCATAAGTGGGACCATAATCCTCCAACTATGAACATTTTTTTTAACTTTTTTTAGATTTTACTTATTTATTTGACAGAGAGAGAGAACCAGACTCTCCATTGAGCAGGGAGCCTAATGCAGGGCTGGATCCCAGAACCCTGAGATCATGACCTGAGTGGAAGGCAGAAACTTAACCAACTGAGCCACCCAGGTGCTCCTATGAACAACAATTTTTTAAAAAATGGGGCAAAATATCTGAAACAAACGATTATGAAAATTTATAACAGGGCAGGAATGTCATTTCCAAAAGAAATGAATGAGGTAAACCTTATGGTTATTCAGGCTTTCAGTCTGGGGTGGTTGGGGCCCACCATGCAGCAAGGGGGCTGCCCACATGGAACAGAGGTATCTCACTGAGACTGAGACAGAGATTAGAATTCATGAGGCTGAACCAGCTGGTAACTGAGTGCTGAGTTTGAGAGAAGAGGCTGTTTCATAGTAGAAGTCTCAGAATTCTCATCATTCATCTGGCATTGTATGGCATACAATTGTATGGCAACTGCCATACCAACATATACATGTATAAGGTAAAATTCCATAAAACCGGACAAAAAAATGAATAAGAGGTCATAGGCTGAACAAGTCTATGAGTGAGTGAACAAGTCTGAACACTCACATAGGACTGAGAGATGTTCAAATTCTGACGTCAGAGTGAAGAATCCTTGTTGAGCCCTCGGGACATTTAATAAAGACTCCAGAAGGGCATGTCCCACAGTAAAGTCCACTCTAAACTTTCTCTACTAAAGATTAATAACAAACTCCAAAAAGATCAAGTGTATCCACATAACACTTAACTTCATGCCAAAAGAAAGTCCATCACTCTTTAAGGAAAGACAACAAAACCCATTGTGCAGCCAAATAGTATGCACAAT
The DNA here is from genome assembly GCA_003697995.1 of Taxidea taxus jeffersonii. Lineage (NCBI taxonomy): Eukaryota > Metazoa > Chordata > Mammalia > Carnivora > Mustelidae > Taxidea > Taxidea taxus. Next base: position 6,348 of record RCUC01066830.1, read on the forward strand.
GCTTATAATCTGCTTAAAGACTATTAGACATGGGAAGAATCAGAAAAGTATGACCCATAACCAAAATTAAAATCGGTCAATAGAAACAGACAGGAATAAGAAAAATTATATATTTCACAGCAGGGACTTAAAAATAGGCTGCTATATATATGCTCAAGGATTCAAAAGAACAGATAAATATAATATTTATAAAAAATTAAAGCTATAAAGTGAAACAAATGGAATGTTTAAGGATAATATATATGAAAATAGAAAACTAGATCACTGGATATGAGGAAGAACTTATGAGACTCCACAGAAGAAAAAAAATCAGTGAGCTTGAAGACAAGTAATAAAAATTTTCCAATGCAAGCACACAGGAATAGAAAAGACTAAAAAGTTTAGCCAAGCCTCAAAAGTATATGGAATAATATTAAGTGGTCTATGTTGGTATAGTTAGAGTCCTAGAGGAAAGAGGTGAGATGAAGGTACAGAAAAATAACAGTCTGAGAAAATAAAAGGTAAAAAATTTCAAATCTTATGAGAAATATACATCTACAAATTCAAAGAAGTTAATGACCCCAAAGCAAGATAGTCCAAAGAAAACGACAGGAAAACAGACTGTAGTCAAATTTCTGAAAACTAAATGTGGAAGTTATAAGAGCAAAGTTACAGAAAATTATAAAAGCAGATATATAAAAAAAGAAATACTACATAGAGAAAAACAAAGACCAGAAGGATTGCTAAAACCTGATGCAAGAAAAAAAAAAAAAGCAAAGCAGAAGATAATAAAATGACATCTTTAAAGTATTAAAAAATTCTACCTCAGATGTAGAAAGCTTGAGAGAGAACCACTCCTACAATAATAATGAGAAAATCTGGATAATCTCCAAAATTATAAGTTTCTCTGAACTCATTAGAAATGAAGACATGAAGCAACCAAATACTCTGACATCTAAGAAAAGGCAAACACCTCCAAAGACAGGCTTACCTGGGGCAGAGTATGGGAAGAAGGCAGGGCTCTCAAAGAAGATAGCAAATTTCAGGTAAAATATTTGACATATTATAAAAGGCCAAGTGGGGACAAGAATTAAAGTATACATCCTCAGAGCATCAAAAATACAATTGTGTAAGATGGATAATTCACAGACCTGTACCCCCGAAGCAAATAATACATTATATGTTAATAAAAAAATACAATAGGACTTTGCACCCACTCACAGACTTTTCTCCATAGGTTTTACTCACAAGAAATATTGACGCGGGACAGGTAACCTAAAAAGGCTTCCCTTGTGTGTAGGCTCACAGTACAGGAACAGCTGCCAATTTGGAAACGCAGGAAGCCACATCTATATTCTTCTTCCAAAGGCAAAAAGCCTTAACTCATTAGGGGAAGAACAGAAAATTCTGTCATCCCTATGACTGAGGCCAGGACACGTATGAGTTAAGTGAGATGTCTATGGGCCAAAATAGAAAGAGACATTCATTACCAAGTTTTTGCAGTGCCAATCTTATACTTACACAAACCTGAAACTGGGGGTTCCTGGATGCCTCACTTGCTTCACCAGGTCTCAGCCTTTCACATGCACCAGTGAAAATCTATTACATCTGGGGAAAGGAGATAGAAGAAAAACTGGTACTCTTGGGGAAAGAGGACAAAACTGGCATGGACCCAGAACATAAGAAAGCCCCCCAACACATGACAGAGACAGGATCAGTATGAAAGCTCTGACCCTGAGACTCAGACACAGAGCTTGCCAAAGAAGGGGGTTGTACCAGGACAACAGATAATGTCTACCATTCTCTCATCACTGAGCTAGCAAGCCTTGAAAAACAAGTAACATTAGTTTACTACCTGGAGACAGACAAGAGTTTGGGGAGAGATCTCTGAAGTGCAGGCTCACAGGAAATCCTAAAGCTAGGAGTGAAAGAGGAAATTAAGAAAACTCTGCTGGTAACCCAGCCCACCCTGAGCACAAAGGAATGCTAGAAATATTTGAAGCCAGTGGTATATTAAGAGTAGCCATGGAAACACCAAAACCAAGCTCAGCTCCTAACCAGAAGGACTTAAACCTCTACAGTAAATACCTAACAGTGGAAGGTGTGTGCTCATGCTCAGGTACGAATACTAATTACCTCACTCTACTATCCCACACATGATGTCTGGATTTCAATACATTATGATGAGTCACCAAAAAAAGGGAAGGAAAAAATAAACAAACAAACAAATACACAAAAACCCTGAACCTGATCATCAAGAGACAAAACAATCATCAGAAGCATACTCAGGACAGATGCTCAATCTATGCAAAAGTTAAACTACTATGATTCACAATGAGATATCAGAACACACCCATCAAAATGGCTAAAATTTTAAAAATAAAACCAAATATGTATACCAATTGAAACTTTTTACACACTGCTTGCTGGTATGTAAAATGATACAACCACCTGGAAAACAAGTTTGTCAGTCTCTTATAAAGTTAAACATATGTCTACATGCCTCAAAAATCCTGCTTCTATGTATTGTCCAAATGAGTTAAAAAATTAGGTTCATACAAAAGCCTCTATACAAATGTTTACAGCAACTTTATTCACAAATGCTGAAAACTAGAAATGTAGGTGTTCTTTGGCTGGTATACAGATAAACAAAATACAGCAAATCATACAGTGGCATATGAATCAACCATAAAAAAGAAGGAACTACTGGATTACACAACAACATGGATGAAACTTAAATGTATTTGTCTCAGAGAAATAAGCCAGATCCCAAATGCTATATATGACATTATTCCATTAATACAACAACTTGAAAAATGAAAAAGTACCACATTGGAAAACAGATTTGTGGTTGTCAGGGATCCATGCTGATATAAACAAACAAACAAATAAATAAAGGAGAAAGGACAACTAACCCTTGTGAAATAAATGTAGACAGAATGAAGGTCATGAATGAAAATAGCCAATAGAACACTACAACAATAATTGCTACAGGCAAGATTGTCAATGAATGCTAAAATTAGTGGAATAAATTTAAGAGAAACGAGGTATTTACATAGCCTCCAAATATCTCCCCATAATATTCATTAAGTATAAAGAGAGAAACAGTCATTTTACAGTGGGGAAACCTGGCAGAAATCGCATAAACCAGGTCTCCAAAATTAATATCATCACTACTAAGAGATACTGATATTATACCTCCTGGTATAATGCACTGAGAAAAGCCCATCACCTCTGTGGTATTCATCCCCCAAAGTTAAAACCTCCACTTACTCATGAGAAAAAAAAACACAAAAGATAAACTGAGGAACACTCTACAAAACCAGAGTAGTGCTAGAGGAGTGTTGACACTCCTGAATGTCAAGGTCATTAAAGGAAGGAAAGACAGACAGACTATCACAGTCTGGAGAAGACTAAGAGAGACATGGCAACTTAAAGCAATGTGGGACCCTGCATGGGATCCTGGAACACAATAAGCTTCCTAGTAGAAAAACTGGTGAAATTCAAATGAGGTCTGTAGCTTAGTGAACAGTGTTGTGCCAAGTAAATTTCTTAGTTTGGGAATTATACCATTGCCCAATAAGATGTTACTACTGGGGGGAGCTGGGTGAAGCACCTACAAGAGCTTTCTCTCATCCTTGCAACTCTTAAGTTTAAAATTAGTTCCCCTCAAAAAAAAAAAGGTTAAAAACTACTATAATTAATACGTTAAAAAGTTCTAGTCAAAAAGGTAAACATCCATAAATGGATGGGGAATTTCAACAGATAGATGAAAACTAAAAGAAAGAGTCAAACTGAAATGATACCATATATAAAGATCGCCTTTGAGAAGACTGCTACTAGACTTGCCATGGTTAGAGGAAGGACCAGTCAATAGAAATTACCCAAACTGACACAGAAAGAAAAGATAGTGAAAAATAAAGCACAATACAGTATTGAAGAGGTCTGGGACAAATATCAAATGGTCTAAAATACTATCATTAGAATCTCAGAAGGAGAAGAGAGAGAATAAGGTAGAAGAAATATTTTAAGGTAGAATGACTGAAATATTTCTAAAATCAATGAAGAGTGTCAAACCAGACCCCAAAAGGTAAGGAGAACAATGAGCAAGAGAAATGTTGAAATGCTGGGCAGGGAAGGCAAATTAAAACCTGACATGATAGCATTTTATATCAAAGAGAAATGTCCTTGAAAATGAATAAAAAATTTTTTTTAAACAAACAAGCTGACAGAGTTTGTTGACAGCAAAACTTCACTACAAAAAAATGTCAAAAGTTCTTCAGATGGAAGGGTAATGACATCAAGTGTTAACCTGGGTCTATATAAATTAATAAGAAGTACCAAAACCAGTAAATATGTGGTAAATGTGAAAGGTTTTTTATCTTCTCTTTTTTTAATGAACATTTTTTAAAGATTTTGTTTATTTATTTGAGAGAGAGTGTGCAGAGAGAGAGAGAGAGAGAGAGAGCACAAGCCTGGGAGAGGGGCAGAAGGAACGGGAGGAGGCTCTCCAGTGAGTAGGGAGCCTGATGTGGGACTCAATTCCAGGACCCTGAGATCCTGATCTGAGCCCCAGGCAGATGCTTAACCAACTGAGTCACCTACGTGCCCCTAAAAGCATTTTTTCCTTATTTTTAAGCTTAAGATGTAGCAATATGATGCCTAACAACAAAAATAGTTATAAGGTTTTGTGGGCTTATATCCTACGTAGAGGTAAAATGTATAAGATAAACTAACTAAACTGTTGTAAACTTTTTTTTTATTATAAAGTGGTTTAACACTACTTAAAGATAGACCAGCAACATTAACCAAAAAATTAAATAACACTGGGGTGCCTGGGTGGCTCAGTGGGTTAAAGCCTCTGCTTTCCGCTCGGGTCCTGATCCCAGGACCCTGGGATGAGTCTCGCATCAGGCTCTCTGCTCAGCGGGGAGCCTGCTTCCCTTCCTCTCTCTCTGCCTGCCTCTCTGCCTACTTGTGATCTCTGTCTGTCAAATAAATAAATAAAATCTTTAAAAAAAATAACAAAGATATAGCAAATAACTGTGGGAAAAATGGAAGTACAAAAAATATTTAACTGATGCAAGAGAAGGCAGAACAAGGAAAGAAGGAAACAAATAAGATGGGGATAAATAGAAAACATTTAAATTCAATCGTATAGATAATTATTTTAATGTAAATAGTGCTAGCATAGCTATTCAGAGACTATCAAAGTAGGTTTTTAAAAATACCTTCAAGTATATGTTATCTATCAAACAAAAATTAAATGTAAAGACATAGATTAAAATTAAGAGGATGAAAAAATGATACACCATGGAAATACTAAACATAAGAGAACTGGAGTGGTAATTTTTATATTAGGCAAATTCAACTTTGAAATAAAAAATATTACAAGAGATACAGAAATACATCATAATGCTATAGGAGACAACTCATTTAGAAGATATAACAATATAGGTTTAAACAATTCCTATTAAACTCTCTGGAATTTTTACTGTTGATAAGACAAGATTACTGTAAAACATACAAAAAGTCAAAGGAACTATAAGAGCTAAAAGTAACTGAAAAAGAAGTAGGAGTCTACCCAAATCCAAGAGTTATTATATAGCTATAATAATCAAAGCAGTGTGGTACTGATGGGGAGATAGACACATGGACAAAAGGAACAGAATAAAGAACTCAGAAGTAAACCCCACAAATATGTTCACTTATTTTTTAATTGTGGTAAAATATAGATAATGTAATATTTGTTATCTTAACCATTTTTCATTGTGTAATCAATGGCATTAATTATATTCACAATGCTGTGAAATCATTACTACTATTTCTTAAACTCTTCCATCATTCTAAAGAGCAACTCTGGAACCAGTAAGCAAAACTTCCCCCATTCTCCCCTCCCCTAGCTCCTGATAATCTCCAATGTAATTTTCATCTCTATGAGTTTGTCTATTGCTGATATTTCATGTAAGTGGAACAATACAGTATTTGTCCTTTTGTGTCTGGCTTACTTCATTTAGTAATGTGTTCATGGATGGTCTATGCTGTACATGTCTCAGAACTTCAGTCCTTTTTATGGCTGAGTAATATTCCCCATTATATTATATATCATATTTTGTTTATCTGTTCATCTGTTGATAGATATTTGGATCGTTTCTACATTTTTAGCTGTCATGAATGATGCTGTAATAAACATTTGCATATGCATATCTGTCTGAGTCCTTTTTTTCAAATATGTATATATTTTTAAAGCTTTTTAGGTTAAAGTTCAGGTTCAGAAAAAGAAAACATTGAAATACATAGGAAAACTAGCAAACAACCCAACAGAGAACAAGGCAAAAGGGAAAAAGTTACACATTTCTTTTCACAAAATAATAAAAATGAATGACAAATAAGCATGGCAAAAGGACTTGGCATTATTTTTTTAAGATTTATTTATTTGAGAGAGAGTGCACAAGCAGGAGGGACAGGGAAAGGAAAAGAGAGTCTCAAGCAGACTCCATGCTGAGCACAGAGCCAGACAGGGCTCCATCTCACAACCCCGAGATCATAACCTGAGCAACAACCAAGAGTTGGAGGCTTAACTGACTGAGCCACCCAGGCACCTTAGGACTTAGCATTATTAATAATCAGAGATATGAAAAACAAAAAGACACCACACACACACCTACACGTGCCATTCTTTCTGCTTGGAAGACTCATGTCACATCTAGATACACACTTCTGACTGCTTTTCTTTATTTCCCCTGTTCCCTGAAAGGACCTACAAACAGTGCCCCTCCCATAGCGGTGACCACATTCAGCACAAAGGTCTTGGCTTCTGAATTCCATTCTCTACTGAAAGGAACCTTGGGGAAATGGCTGATTCTAGGGCTGGGGAAGGGAAAATATAAGGCAAATCCAGCAAAAAATACAAAGTGCTCAAACAATGAATGGAACATGAGGTCAGTGGGTTATAGGAGACAGTTTAAAGGGGGCTCCCAGGACCAAATCTATGACACTGTGATCAACAAAATGAATAGTAATGAATTTTTGAAAGTAATGGATTATAGCTGATGAGCAACAAAAAAGAATCAATGAGTCTACATTGGGGTGTGTGTGGGGGGGGGTGGGGGGAAGAGAGAAAGAGAAAGAGAATGAGAATGGGGGAGAAGGAGAGGGAGAGGGGCGCCTGGGTGGCTCAGTGGGTTAAAGCCTCTGCCTTCGGCTCAGGTCATGATCCCAGGGTCCTGGGATCAAGCCCCGAAATGGGGCTCTCTGCTCATCAGGGAGCCTGCTTCCTCCTCTCTCTCTGCCTGCCTCTCTGCCTACTTGTGATCTCAGTCAAATAAATAAATAAAATCTTAAAAAAAAAAAAAGAAAAAAAAGAAAGAGGGAGAAAGAAGAAAAGCACATCCTTGGGTGACAAAAAAAATTCCCTGTATGAGTTTATTTGCTGATTAACAAGATTTTCTGTCCTCTCTACTCTCTGGGTAACAGAATTTTCCCTTTTCTAGGTAAGTTATTATGGAGCAATAGGCATGTTCCATATCAGTATGTTTCAGTGTTTCCAGTAACAAAAAGGAGACATTAATGAGGTGAGTACACATAGCACTAGGCAGTTACAATAAAATCTTATGTTAATGTGGGACTTTATAATTTTCAAGGCTATCTTGATTTTCATAATGAATTTAAGAGAAATGCAGGGTGAAGGATTATTCCCATTTTGCAAGCTGGAACAACAGGGCTCATGGACTCAAGTAAATTGCAGAGATGTAAAGAGAAATGAACTTTTCTGACTTGGTGTATTCTTTCAGAAAATCCGTTCTATAGAAATTTTGTCCTTAGCGAAGGAGTACTTCTGATAGTCAAGTACGTCTTCACCACACAACAGCTAAGTAGCAGAGCCAAGCCCGAGGCAATCTAGACTCCTGAACCTGAGCAAGCTTAAAATTCAAAGACTACGCTCTGTTTCTGCCACTAATTTACTTCGTGGCAGTTAATAACAATGCGATAGGAGTTTTCCTGTCTATTTTGCAATTAAAAGCATACAATGGGGAGCTCCCTGACATAGCTAAAAAAGGCATCTAAAGGCACCGAATTCTTTCATTTTGATCTCACTAACACTTCTAGACTTTAAAGTAGGATTTGCATGTGGCAGTTTGGATCTTGAGTCTGGGTTCTTTGCAATATATGAAACGCTGTGAGTGAGTAGTGAAGTTTACATTTGCAATGAGATCGTCCTCTGAAAGGACTGCGGCTGAACTACTATTTAACTTTCCATGTTTGGAAAAGGAACTGAAAGAAGCACTTAAATCCCTTTCTCCCCATTTTTGTAATATGAGTCAAACTTCAGGAAAGCTCTCCTCTTTCCCCACACAAAGAAAATTTTTATGTTCCTATCTGGGGTAGAGCTATCTAATGACCAAAGAAAATCCCCAGATCTTTAATTTTTTTATTTTATTTTATTTTTCCCCTGGAAAAGGCACTTGTTTTAATGGAACAGTCAGCCTGTCAGGGAGAACACAGCAAACTTAATTGGCAGCCGTAGAACAGATGCTTCCCTGAGTCTGTTCATGCACCTGATATGGCTAAAAGAGTTACTGAAAGGCCAAGATGTGGTTTTTGAATTGCAGGGAACTGAATATTATGAAAACTCCACTCTTAATCTGCGACATCATTTAGTATTTCACAAATGATCAATTCCCAGAGTATTCTGTGAATAAAGGCATTGCAGAAGAGGAACGGAAAACCTTCTTTATGATACGTGTTTGGGCACTCAGTTTCTCGATGGATTCCCAGGTGACTCAGAACTTGAAAAAGTTACGACCTTCCAAGGTTGTGCTGTTCAACATCAATATTCTGAAGTATAATGCTGTGTGTTCAGCCGAGTGCTTTCTTACTTATCACACATTCATTCATTCAACAAATACAAGATACCGTGAGGAAGCAAAACCTATAGACTTAATCTCTTCCTTTATGGAGCTTAAAATCCAGAATAGGGCTAACAGCAGCATTTAATTTATTTGTAACACACAGATTGCTGTAGTAAATAATAGAAGAGAAGTATTCAGTGTCCTGGGGATGCTAAGGAGAAAGAGATCCCCTAGGTTTGGGGATCTTTTGAAGAGCTCTTTTGTGAGCTCTGAAGGATGGGGAGGATCTCACTGCGCAGTTGTAGGATAGTGACATGGCGAAACCAAAAGCAATGATGTCCAGACAGAAATGTGTGACAAGTACACTGACAGGCAATCTAATCAAAATGGAAATGACGATGACCATGGACGGTGATCTATTGCTGTTCAAATTACATTGAACTGGGGCACCTGGGTGGCTCAGTGGGTTAAAGCCTCTGCCTTCGGCTCAGGTCATGATCTCAGGGTCCTGGGATCGAGCCCCGCATCAGGCTCTTTGCTCGGCGGGGAGCCTGCTTCCTCCCTCTCTCTCTGCCTGCCTCTCTGCCTACTTGTGATTTCTGTCTGTCAAAGAAATAAATAAAAAATTAAAAAAAAATTACATTGAACTATTTGGTTCTCAATAACACACTGACCCCAGCATTTCAATAATTTTTTTTTTAATTTCTAAAAAAATTTTATATAAACATATAATGTAACCCCACCACCCTCTCCCATTTCAATAATTTTTGATGGTTAATGGTTACATGCTCTTCCTATTAGAACTCCTCCAGGTGGATAAAACAATGACTAATACAGTAATGTATATTAACATTTAATACAGTCTTCTTTAGAATGCAAAAACCCATGATCATCTTTGTTATATCCTCAATAGAGTCAAAGTTGAAACACATAAATATTGACTTCATAGAATGTTCCATGACATTAGGACTTCTGTATTTTAAACTGACAGCCACTACATTTTCTAGGCTTTTGTTTCCTAAGGGACTTAGATCCCTTGACCCAGATAACTTCTTCTGGCTATGTGATTCTCTAAACACACTGAACTCAACAGCACACAGCTATGTGTTACCAGTTCCCATCTACATATGGTCCCAATGCAGTGGAGTCTCAAACACCACTGCCTGACTGGACCATGAAACCTAGGAATTTTACAGAACCATCTCTTTTCAAGTTCGAAGGCAAGAAGGTGCCCAGGCACAGAAGTGTCAAAAGCAGCCATCTGGACATCGTGCTGAGAGTACCCACCAGAACCCTTCAGCTCTGGCCTGATGGGAAAAGAAGCTCGAAGAAGTAGAGGAAGCAGATGTGGGGGACAGGGAAGTGCCCTGACTGGAAATAGGAAATGTGTTCTGTTCTCAGCTCTGCCACAGACTAGCTGTGTGACCCTGGATAAGTCCTTTCACCACTCTCTCTGGCTTAGAAAAAATTGATCCAAGTGATGCCTCAGATCCACTTTTACTCTGCACAAACCTTTGACCTATGTGGGATATATGATTCAACGTCTTCGTTAAATCACAGCAGTAATGCTCTGATTCACCAAAAAGAACACGGATCGTTATTTTTCACAGGCAGTTGACAAAGTCTTTCCCACCAGCACTTCTGTTTGAGCCCCGTGCCCTACTTTCATTGCCGAGTCTTCTGATTAAATCCAATTGTTCCCAGTGTAAATGTTCCTGCTTTTCTCCTGAGCCCTTCCAGGAGGGTTTCTGGAGCTCATTCTCCCATTCTGGTCAGTAATGTGGGAAACAAGACTTTCTTGATACTTCCCATTGCTAAAAATGGAACATATTCAGCCCTGAGCCCCAAGTTATTAGCCTGGAAGATAAGCGGAAAAATAATTGAAACTCAGAACAGCTGCAGTCCCTGCGAGGCCCTTCTATTTCTAGTAATTAAGTTATAAAGGGAACTTAGCAGATGTGAGTCTTTTCCTTTGTTTGCAAAGGTCATGAAACAACTGCAAAAAATAAATGAAGGTTATGACACTTTATAAAACGCATGTATTTATGAAATAGTTACTAGCAGAAAGAGGGTCTTCTTGTCATCAAGGTAACTGTTATTCTTACTTTATATGAATTCTGTCCCTGGTTAAAAAAAAATAGGAACCTCAAACAAAATTCCTGTTGGTCAAGATAGTTCAGCTTCATTTTACATATATATTCCTGCTTATCTTCATTCATTCATTCACTGACTCACTCATTCATTGAAAGAATGCACTGGGCTTCAGGAGCACCGGGGTCACTCTGGTTCAGGCCCCAGCTGAGAGTATATTCACTACAGAAATGCAACAGTCCACACTGAGGGCCGACAACAGCCCCCTTGTGCCTGTGAACGTGCTCATTAATTATTAATGATCTAAGCTATTCTCTCGATCTTCACACAAACATCACAACACAAAACATGCTTTGAAAAAGAATTTTATGAGTTTTTATCATAGTACTTTCTTGAGTAGAAAGTGAAACAATTTATATATTCTTTCCCACCTCACTTATTATTTGGTTAAAATGACTCTGGGACACACTCCAGAATGAATTCTAAGGTAAAGAAAAATACGTACTGTGGTATAAAATTACATAATAGTTACAAAGCTAAAGAAGAATAAAAAAATAAAAAGCCTGTGAGATCAATAGGGAGAAAAAAAGCTAACAGTACTCTGGAAATGCTTTAGGATGAGGAAAAACTGGTGGGATTGAGGGCCCAGGTTTTAGAGGCTTCATGATTGAGTGGTGGTGGAGGTAGTGATCGAAAGCGGTTCGAGTCTGGAGAGTGTTAGCTATTGCATTTTAAAATCTGGAGGACAGAGGAAGGTTGAGCTGACTGGGTTATCCTGCTGCAGGTTATCCTAGTGGCAGTCCTCAGAAGCAGCTAGTATTACTGTATGTTTCATCCATAAAAATATTTTAGAACTAAAGCTTACACAATTAAGTAGCTTTCCCGAAGTCTCAAAGCTTTAACTCAGTGTCTGGGTCTGGGCTCAAACGCAGATCTACTCCAATTCTAGAACAGGTCTTGGCTACACAGCCTCCCAGGGACAGGTGGTTGTGTGCTCTAAGTTATTTTATTCTTCCCAGGCCCCTGATTCTTCCAAAAACCTATCACACGCATGGTAATGCTTGCTTTCCTGTTTCCCTCTCCCACTAAGTCCTGTAAAACTCCTCTAGGAACTTCATGTCTGATCGAGTCGTTGCTAAATGCATGTAATAGAATACTGGTCTTTGGCATCTGTAAATATTGGCATCTTCCTATTTGCCTCACACCTCACACTTCCCCTGTGCTTTGCCATGTTGCACGTAGGTCCTTTCCCTACTGTCTACATTGCAGTATCTAAAGAAAAGTGCAAGATTTTGAGTGTAGTTTAAATCCTCTCTCTGTCTCTTTTCTAAGTGGATCATCCCTGGCATTAGCAACTGGAAATAAAATGACATCTGATCTAAAGAATGTAAATAGTTTGTGTGTGTGTGTGTGTGTGTGTGTGTGTGTGAGAGAGAGAGACAGAGACAGAGACAGAGACAGGATGATGACCAGGGGGGTGTGTGGATTAGTTTGTGGTGGGAACTTTAAATTTTTAAATTTATTACAAATTATTCCAGACACATAAACACATACAAAGAGTAATGTAACAAACGCCCACATGTTAAGTCTCCATCTTAAGAAAGAAAAATGTTCAAATATAGTCACATTCCTCTAATGTCCTACTTCCTAAATACTTCTTGATGAATTCAATAGAAATTATAGTACTGCTTCCATTTCACTTTTAAATTAACTTTCCACTTTCAAGTTGGCTTTTTAAATTTCAATTAATTTAAATTTAAATTAACTCTTGAAGATTTACTTTCATTAGCGACAGCAGGTTTTGCCCTCTCTCTGACTTAATGCTGTGTGTACTTGGAGATCTTTCGGTCACTTCACATTCAAACCACCAAAACCAGAAATTACCAACTTCCCTACCACACTGCCTTCCCCTATGTGTTTCCCCATTCTGTAAGAAGCATTATGATTTTCCCAGCTCACCCAGGTTTGCTGTATGGGATCGTGTAAGAGTTTTCCCTCTGCAGCCTGCAACTCCCCGTTCTCGGCGCCCCCCCCCGCCCCCACCCTGGGTTCATATTCGACCAGTCTGCAGATGCAGCTGCTTTGGTTCTCTCTGTTGGCGCTGCGTCTCCACACCTCGGCCTCCCTCTAGCCCAGTGCTTCTCAAACTGTTGTCCAGGAGCCTGTGGGAATCCCCAAGAATCTCTTAGGGTATCCTGGGGTCAAAACGCTGTTTGTGATTAAACAAAGGTGTTATTTGCCTTTTTCATTTTCTCTCACAAGTGGGACAGTGGAGTTTTCCAGAGCCCACATGTCATGTGACATTACAACAGACTGAAGATACCACAACTGAGTGTATGACAATCCAGCTGGATTCCATGAAGCCAGACAGTAAGGAGATTTGTAGAGGTATAAAATAATGCCACTTTTCATACTGTTTTTTGTTTTAAAAACAGTTATTTCTTGGGGCGCCTGGGTGGCTCAGTGGGTTAAGCCGCTGCCTTCGGCGCAGGTCATGATCCCAGGGTCCTGGGATCAAGCCCCGAAATGGGGCTCTCTGCTCAGCAGGGAGCCTACCTCCTTCTCTCTCTCTGCCTGCCTCTCTGCCTACTTGTGATCTCTGTCAAATAAATAAATAAAATCTTTACAAAAAACAGTTATTTCTTCATGAAAATGCTTCTTATATTAATATATGCTATTATTTCAAAAAATGTAAAATATTTCAAAATTTCTGTTTGAATTTCTAGTATGGTAAACACTGATAGATAAAACCTACCTCAACAAAAGCACTTTGGGACCCTCCATCATTTTGAACTCCGTCCGTGGTACCAAGACCAAAACTGTGAGAGCCACTATGCTCGTCCCTGTCTTCATGGTCTCTCTTCTATCAGCCTGTGCAACATCTTCTCAGGGATTTTCTTTTTCTATCTGTCCACATCTGCCAAGTTCACCTTCTGAAGAAAATCCCATTTTCTATAATATCATTTCTTTCTCAGAATCCACTGCTGTAGTAATCTTTAATTCCTATATTTTTCACCCTTATCAATTCTCCAGTTTTATCAACTACAATTTCTTTTTTCTTATAATTTTTTAGAAGTTTTATTTATTTGAGAGGAGAAAATGAGAGAGACCATGCACATAAGTGGGGGGAGGGGCAGCTGGAGAAGCAGACTCCCTGCTGTGCAGGGAGCCCAATGCTGAGCCTGATTCCAGGACCCTGGGATCATTACCTGAACCAAAGGCAGATGCTTAAATGACTGAACCACCCAGGCACCCATCAATCACAACTTCTGTTCCCAAACCACCTGCTTTAGACCATCCCCTGATCAGGCCAGTTGCACTGACCCCAGAACATACTCTCCTTCACCTCCCAACTTTTGTTTAGATTGTTCTTTTCTCACCCCCTCCTTGGACTGGGCACCTCTCCTCTACCCAGTCTGAGGCAGCACAGAGAAGTGTAGAGTTAAGAGCATGTGCTTTAGAGTCTGGCTCAAATTCTAGCTACCTCTTCCTAGCTATGGGATGGGGCAATTTACCTTATGGAACTGTAAAATAGAAAATTCAGTACAGTAGTACCTCCTTCGAATGCCTATTGTAAAGATTATACAAGATTAGGTATTCAATTAGTGTTGGGCAATGTTATTTTTCAAAACCTGCTTCCAAGAGTCAGCAGGCTTCTCCAACACTGTTCTCTCTCTCTTCTACTGCACTTACTGGAATGGAAGATTTTAGCCCACACATCTTGGACTTCTTCTCCAAGTGAGATAAGACACTGTGACCATATGAACTAACTTTACCCTTCTCCCTCTTGCTCCTCATATGTGCCTGTTTCCTTAAACCTACCCAGTGTTGTTACACCTGATTCAATAAATTCAATGTGCGTGTCACTGGTCCTCTGCTTTCCATAAAATGATACACACAAACAAATTCTCAGCTGGTCGGGCCACAGAAAATGCATCTGATCTATAACCTTTCATTCCTCTTTCCCATCTCAGAAGAGCCAGGCCAAGTCCTCCTCTAGGATAATAAATCCATTCATTTGAAAAAGGAAACTCAAACAGGAAACATTTTATATAGAGAGACAGATTTGATGATAGAATCATCCAAACTACACAAAAATGAGGCCAAAGGCTGGTTGATTCTGGCTGCAAATCAGTCCTACTGTGACGTGACTTTTAGCCATCCTCAACTTCTTAGAAGTTTGCTGAGAATTGACAGAGCCTGAAATCCTCAGTTAGGGCTTTGTCAGTTAAGAGTGGTTGGTTACAGGGTGTGGAAAATCCTTCCACTTAGGTCCAAACTTGCCCTGACTTGCTCTGAGGTCATGGATGTCTGTTTCACGACTGTAAGTTGGTCCTCTGACCTCTGGAGATCAGCTTTATGGTCTGCTAAATGAACCATGGTTGTTACAGGATGAAATGCGACACAAATATCTCATTTATAAGGTTTTTGTGTAATGCTGAAATCCACTTAACATGAAAAATGCTTTAGAAGCTAAAATTCTGGGGGCACCTTGGTGGCACAATCAAGTAGGCAACTGCTCTTGGTTTCAGCTCAGGTCTGTTCTTGGGGTCGTGAGATCAAGCGCCCTTCCATCTGGCTTGAATTCAATGTGGAGTCTGCTTGAGTTTCTCTCTCCTTCTTCCTCTTCCCTCCCCCCTCCATGCTCTCTCTCTAAATAAATAAGTAAATCTTTAAAGAAAAAAATTAAGTTAAAATTCTGGAAGATCTGTATGTATTAGTCCTGAGATACTCCAATATTTCTAAAGCCATATTCATAAATGATGCGCAAACACAAAGATATTTGTCTTAAAAGCATCACTTTGAAATGTAATTACTTATTATGTCTTGAGGGCATTATAATATTGTAAAGAGCAGACACCAGATCTTTGGTAACATACAAAATATTAGCAGTAAAGAAAAAATAGCACTTTCCTCAAAATTCTTTCTTCTCTGCAAAGGCCACCAGTCAAAGAGGAAACAATGTCCATATCCACATAAAACTTTGATATAATATTTTAGATCATATCAATCTTTCTCTTTTACCTTAGAGAGGCAGTATGGGAGAGTGGCCAAGAATGTAAGTTCCAAACAGAGCCAGGCTGCCTGAGTTCAAAGCCTTGTTATGTCACTTAAAAGCTGAGTGACAGAGCAAGTTATTTAACTTCTCCGTGCTTCAGTTATCTCACTGGTAAAATGGGAACCATCATATTAACCTTGTAGATTTGCTGTAAAGATGACAGGATTATTACTATGATATCCATGATATCTCTGGGCCAAAATAATCTGATTTTTAAAGCAACGAGTTTGCTTATAGAGAGTGTCAGTGTCTTTGACTAACTCCTGGAATGCAGAGAAAATCATCATTCAGTGATGTCATTCTCATGAGAAAGCAACTTCTTCCGGAAGCTCCCAAGGCAGAGTTGACAGGTGTAGTGTTTTCAGATAATTTCTGTTGTTACAGATGTGATAGAGTGCAGTGCTTCTCAAACCATCTGTAGTGAAGAACCAGTTTTATGTTTTATTTTCAACCTGTAGATCAGTACTTTGGTCAAAGACAACAAAAATACCGTGGCAATGCCAAATTGTTATACAAGTTTCTGAATGCATATTCTCATTTTCTGTGTTTATCTCACTATGTACCAACAATGGGAAATCACAGAGCAGCACACTTTGAGGGGCTCTGGCAGAGTGGACACTCGTCATTCCTCTTGGCTGCCTAGTATCTCAACTGTCTTCCTAGATTTAAGGAATTTCCTTAAGAGGTAGAGATCACCTTCCATTTTAGAAACTGAGGAGGTCAGCTACTTGCATTTCCAAGACTTCTATGCAAATAAATGTGGGCACATAGTGTCCGTCAAATGCAAGGAGCTGAGACTTTGAATCAGAAGCCATGAAATGAAGAAGTGAGGACTGTGCAGAATCCATTTGGGTGAAACTGCTTGCAGATACATACAGTTCCCAAAGGCAGCATTGGCAACAGTTCCAACAGCTGTATCCCATGTCTAGGATTGTTCATTAGCTATCTGTTGCTGTGTAACGAATTACCCCCAAACCTAATGGTTTCAAACAATGATAAACATTTCTTTCTCCCATGGTGTGGGTAAAAACTCAGAGCAGCACAACTGAGTGGCCATGGATGAGTCCCTTAGGAGTTTGGAGGTAAGATATTAGCTG
>ML095143.1:0-12969 GCA_003697995.1 Taxidea taxus jeffersonii
GCAATTTCTCAAGTTCTTCTCTGCTATACTTTAGTCTTCTCCCTATATAAAACTTTAGAAAATAGGAATTTAATTGCTTTCTACTTAAAGAAATCTAAATATTAGAATAAGTGTCTTTGGAAGAGTATTTGGGAAAATGAACTGATGGGCAGTGCCACAGTTCATCCATTTTGGAGAACTCAATAATTCGAATTGTGTTAGAAGGGGAAAATGGGCATAGTCCCCATTATGTGGCTGACAAAGAGGATTGTTTGGTTTCTGATAGACTGTGCTCTTCTAGAAAGTTCTTTGGAACCAGTCTGCAAGTGAACACAGAATGACTTTGAGCACACATTTTTGGTAACAATGACTGGGTTTAATATAAAAGTTTGAGTTTATGGGAATCAGTTTATCTGGAACCAAGGAATCTTTCCTGAATTTGGCACATCAGACTGGGGTTGGCTGTTGCCAAGCAGGACTTAAAGGGGGAAGGGAGAAGAAAAGTCAATTTCCTATATAGGGTTCAGTCTATATAATTAGGAGGGAAATGAATTAGTCACTGACTTCATCTAGCCAAGTACAACTAACTGATGGACTTTTTCCACTTTTTAGTGTCTTTGATAATTCCCTTCTCCTAAGTGCAGGCATGCTAATAAATGAGGATGGACACACACACACACACAGAGAGAACATTAACAGTGCAGGAATACTCAGTAGGTATCTAATAAGTAAGGATCCTTTGAGAAAAACAAATGTTCTACCTAGAACAGTGAGTCATTCATAATTCACATTAGGATTAAATAAGCATGAAAATCAGAGTCCATTCCATACACGATTACCGCCAGGACAAAATGGAGTGTGAATCAAAATCAAGTTGTACGTGTCTTCATTGTGTCTAAGTGAAGTACCTACTTAAAATGATTAAAAATTAACTGAAGGAAGTTAATCTCTGCAAACAGCATGGCAGATCCAAGCAACAGGATGGAGGCTGCCAAGTCAGGGCGCTAATAACCCAGCAGGTTGGTTCTTGTAGAGAGGGTTCAGGCCATGCTGTTTGATCAGCTTGGCATCCAGGCTGTGGCACAGGCCAACAAGAAGTTTCCAGAAGAAAATTACTTAATGGATCTTTCTTTAGTCAACATTCCTAAGCGCCTGCTGTCTTGGAATCCAACCACCTTCAGCCCACAGAGATCTCTCTGAGTCCCTCTGAGTACCTGTGCTCATTCTTAGTCAACCCACAGGGGTTTTTTAAAGTGTCTGTTCCATCTTGGGCACCATGCAGGGTCCTGTGGAGATAAAGTGGTGAACTCAATGTGGTGCCTTCATCCATTCTTCGAGCCTAGTTTGGGAGATAGACCAATAAGTAGGCCTTCAGACTGCACGGCATGAATGCTGTGTGAGGACAGATCTGGGTGCCTTGGGACCCCCATAGGAGGGGCCCTGAAGCTACCTGGGGAGCCCTTGAGAGCTTCCTTTTGGAAGTAAGTGATTGGAGTTGGCCAAGGAAGAGAGGGAAAGAGTGTTCTAGGCAGAGAACAGTTTCTGCAAAAGCCTTAATAGATATACCTTTTACTTGATGTGTATCAGTACTTAATATATTTTCCACTTTCATGCCAGCTTAAAAGCTTTTTCCCAGTAGAAACTTGCTTAGTATTCTTGGGTCTCCCTACAGCCCCCCGCATGTGGTAGGAGTTTGACAAACGTGAATTCCCTTCCCTCTTGTCCGGCGCGTTCACTCCCAAGGGTAACACCGCTGCTGCAGCCTTCCCGGGAGCTGGCTGGCTGGGAGCAGGGAGGGCAGAGGCCAGCAGGCATCCAGCCCGGGAGAGGGCAGCCCTGAGGAGGACCAGGCAAGGGGAGCAGAGGCTCTGGAGAGTGAAGATGCCTCTCTAACTCACACTTTCCCTAAGGCCCAGCACTGATAG
Organism: Taxidea taxus jeffersonii; assembly: GCA_003697995.1. NCBI lineage: Eukaryota > Metazoa > Chordata > Mammalia > Carnivora > Mustelidae > Taxidea > Taxidea taxus. The sequence goes on from ML095143.1 coordinate 1,905, forward strand.
ATTTCTCTAGATGAGCTCCTTTGAAATCCGGATAGTGTGGCTGCAGTGTAACGGCTAGCGGCTGTCTATGCTATTTTCGGCCTCCACACCCTTGGCCTGGATGTTGAAGGCCAAAGTATGGAAAGAGCAGGGCTTGAGGGCCAGAAAGCCTTCAGACTTGGGCCTTCCCTGCTGGCTCTGTGCTTCAGCTTTGATTCTTTCTAACAGCTTCCAGGTCTGTTCTGCTCAAAATCATTGACCTGTGCCCTCAGACAATTTGTCACTGATACTTCCTTCTCAGATTGCTAGAACTCTGGACTCTTAGAATCCTCTTCATACAATGGCCCTAATGGCAATGATTCCAACAGGTTTCAATAGCGGCTTAGTGTTTTCCCTTATTTTGAAGTTGGTGTAGAAACAGCTATGTGGGCTATTTTTAAAAAAGAGAGAGAGTTCAAGCCCTACACCAGCATCTGATCCTAACCTCTCAGCTTCTGTTTGCTCGTGGGTTGTGTCAACATACGTTGTGTGACTGCTCTCTGTTCCAGGCTTCTCTCAAAGCATGGAGACATACTATATGGGATATTGCTTATTCTACCATTCCTGACTGCTTTTCACCATACTGGTCTCTCTTCTCCATCAGTTCTGTGTACCTACTAGCCGATCTACTGGTACCTGTGAGTGTATGAGGCCCAGCAAGCTCTCTCCACTCTCAGAGTGCACTGGTCTGGCTCCTGAGATAGTTCCAAGGTGGGAAGCCTTCGAGAGTGAGTGGCTGTCATCACAGCAGCCAGCTACCCCTGAAGAGTAAGGGATTTTTAGACTGGCCTGGGACCCGGGGCTTCATCAGGGGTCTTAGTGCCCAACAGAAGCTCTAGCTGACTTGCACAGGAAAGGAATTTGCTGGACAGTGATGGGGCAGGTCACAGATACAATGGGCAAGCTGGAAAATCAGTGAGAAATGGGCAGGGACCAAGGAGGCTGGACACAGCCATGCCTCATTGACACGACCACAGCTCAGTCCCTTCACCTGCCTGCCTCTGCTTCAGAAGTCACAGGAGCACCAAACTGGCCAGATCTTGATGTCCCATGTCCTTCCACAACTCACACACAGGGTTACCCCCCACCCCATCGCGTCAGCTATGGTGGGAAATAAAGTCTAGGTTAGAATAGGGGCACAGCCACTATTCTATAATTCCTAGCTCTGTTTCTTCATTCTGGTTTCCCCTTCTGGTGGTTGTTCACCATTGTGCTGCTCCCTTATGGTGTCACTTATAATGTGGTCAGTCTGGAAAAAAAAAAAAATGGCAGCAGGCATTCAGTTCTGTTTATGGGGCAGATAGTCATTTTTGTGTAGGTGAGGGAGGAGTACGAAACTAGTGGTTTCAATGATCAAGTTTGGAAATTGCTCATGAAGGAGAATTGGAACTAGTATCAGTCAAGAACCCACCTTGTGCCAGGAACTGGAATGAATTTTTACATATTATCTTACTTAAGCATCACAGTGAACCTTTGAAATGAGTAATTGTTATCCCCATTTTACAGGTGAGACACCTGAGCCTCAGTGAGGTTAAGTTACTGTATTCACATATCGTGAATAAGAAGTTGGAACCCGAGTAATCTCCAGACTCGTGTCTGTGAGATGCTACAACCTCCTGCTCGGTCTCAGGCCATTTTGCCTTAGTAATCCTTAAGTGGCATCATGGAAAAGTCCCTGTTTGGGTAAATGTTTCCTAATCCTTATGCCCTTGACCTGTAACCAATTTTTCCAAGGGCCCCAAATCTAGATCTCCAGTTGACCATTAAAAATAAGATTGACAGGGGCTCCTGGGTGGCTCAGTGGGTTAAAGCCTCTGCCTTCAGCTCAGGTCATGATCCCAGAGTCCTGGGATCGAGCCCCACATGGGGCTCTCTGCTCAGTGGGGAGCCTGTTCCTCCTCTCTATCTGCCTCTCTGCCTACTTGAAATAAATAAAATCTTATAAAAAAATAAGATTGACAAGTCAATGAAATACGGCTATTGAGAAGTTGGGACTGAACTGGACCGCCACCCCTCACAACCTTCTGAGCTAGATATTGGGGTGACCCTGAAGTGAGCCTCCCCAGAGAATGACCCAGCTGTCAGAAAGTACTGATCTCTCCTGGCACCTGGCCCTGGAGCAGGCACTGGGGGCGGAGGGGTGGCTGGGGAAAATACGGACAGTGTAGCAGATGTGTGCCCTCCTTCAAGGAGCTTCTGGCAGGGTTCGAAACTCCTCCAGTGCCACTGGTCTCTACCACCCAGTTTAGACCCACATGGAGGGTGTGGTTAGGAGGCTGCTCTGTGGGGTGCAATTCCTGGTCCCCACCCCCCAAGCTAACAGTTGGCTTCTGGGCAAGGCATTCATCCTCTCCAGGCCTCAGTTTTATCATCTGTGATGGGAGTGATGGTGGTACCCATTCCAGAGAGTTTCGGGGAGACTTGAATGAGCTCATGTACGTAAGGTACATGAGTAAATACTCAGCAAACACATTCTTGAGGAGGTGGCTCACGACGCTCTTGGTGTTACCTGTAGGTGACAGAAATTGCAACTTAGAATTCTGTCTCTTATAAGTCAACTCACAAAGGCCTGGCATTTAGAAGGTGCTCAGTAAATACTCATCACTTTGTGGGAGAGAGGAAGACGTGGGCCAGAGTTCTTTCCAGCCTAAATGTTCATAGCACTTTCATTCCTTGACATACTGCTTAGTGTTTTATAAACTGATGTCTCTTTCCACGCTAGAATATAAGCTCCATGAGCGCAGGCACTCTGTTTTCTCCAGGCCAAGGTCAGTACATATCACATAATGGTTGCTTAGTCAATATCTGAAGGCATGAATGAATTTTTTTTGTTTGTTTCCTAAGAAAGGAAGACAAGCCGGCTAGCAACTTGTGGCCGGCCTCTTCCCTGGGACCTCCTGAGGCCTGGGCTGATGATCCCACTGTCGCATAGACCCTAGCCCACTGTGGTTCTCACTAGAGGCCACCCACGGAAAGCTGTCCATACCTGTCCCTTGCCCCCGCTCCAGCCAGCTCACCTGCAGGGCCCAGGGCACAGCTTTTCAGACTGGCAGCTGCTTGGTTTGATGTTGTAAAACTCACTGGGAACTGCTGCCATTTGGATTTATGATTTTAATTGTTTTATAGTTTATACTTGTGCCCTGCAGTGATTTTCCATTAAATCAGAACATCGGTGTTTCGAAAAAGAACAGGTATGGTTATGGGTATATATATCTTAACAGCTAATCTTTGGCAATGAAAACTAACAGTCATCAGCAGATTAGGAAATTAGCATTTATTTAATTAACCTCCATGTGGGGCTGTTAGTGCATGAAAATAGTGAGGTGTTTTTTTAGCTTGCTAAGATGATGGATTTTGCATTTGTATATTCTTAAGGCTTCAGGAGTAATTGTTAGCATCCCCATTTCTGTTAGCGTAAATGAACAGATAAGAATAAATTGCAAAGTTGGAAGGAGACCAACACCACCAAATGTAATCTAAGAAGCCACTTCAACTTATTGATTCTATGTAAAACATACACCGTATACACATGTATTATACTATACATACATATATGAATTACATAAATATACATATACAAATGATTAGACTAAATATTTGTTACCTATATTAATACTAGGTACTTTATTACATGTATATTACATATATACTTAATTACATGTATGTTTTTATTACATATATATTTTGTGTATATTAGGCAATATATGATTCCCCAAATCCCGCTAGGTATCAAGTATATTTATCATACTGAATATTACATATATAATGTATTATATATAACTATATACTGTACAATACTACTATTACAATATTACAATTTTACTATACAATAAAGTACCTCATATGATTAATACATGAGAGAGTGGGTTACCTGTTGCCTGGACCCATTCTCACACAGCATGTTACCTACTTTATTACATATATACTTCATGGTATATACACAGGCGATATGTAACTCCCAACATCTCTGCATATACCTGTGTCTACAAATATTAATTTGTCCATCAGCAACACTATGTATGTCCCATGTATAATCAAAAACATAGATAATGAAGTATGTGTCACCAAGCATAGAGTACGATCCCTCGAACATAGAGCCATGGGTGTACTGGGAGACGTTGAGAGCACACCCTCACAGCACCTGTTCCTGACCTTTTTAGTTGCCACTGGAGTTCAGCTCTCACCACAGCACTTGCTAAAATAAGTTCTCAAGTCATGATTTATTTCAGAATGGAATATGTGGAGAACTGAACCACCAACAAATTGCACACTTTGGTGTTGAATTTGGCCACTCCACTTACTTTCTGGCTGAGAACCATCCCTTTCGTAGACCTCCTTGCTGTCTGTGGGCAGTTGGCTTACCCCACATACTGGTTTCAGTCAGAACCAAGTTGAGATATGTACCCTGTACAGGTAGAAATTGCTACTTGTCGTGCATGCTCATGGTAGCTCCAGAAGAGGGAAACTGAAAGTGCTAACTCAGGGGGGTTCACCCTGCCCTGTGTGTATACCGCATGCCCTCAGTACCCTTCCATGACCTTGACTATAATGAAAGAGACTGTTTGAAAGCCAGATATCACTTTTCCCAAGGCAGAGATAGGTCCGCCTATATCAAGTACCTCCCTCCATCGAATATAACCTACTGCTGTTTCATCCACATCTCTGGCCACACAACCTGCTCCATTGTGACAATAAACGCAGCTGGTGATTCCCAGCAAAGTCAGGAAATGAGCGGCACTCTGAATTTTAGCCGAATGACATCAAGAAAATCCAGTCCTGTTCCAAGAATAGTCCGAGGGTTAAAGGAAAGGAAGCAGATGACTCAGGCAGAACTCAGAGGCCGGGTAAGCCAGCAGCCACTAGAAGGGATATAGGCCCCCTCTAGCCAGGATCTGAGAAGTGGTATTGAAGCTGTGCCTCCCATCCCATCTCCCCCACTAACTCTCCAGAATCTTCTCATCCGTCTGTGCAGGTTCCCTGGGGGAAGTTACACCATAATTATATGCCCACGTTAGCTCAGTGACACTGAGCAGATTTGCAACTAATTCATAAAATTGATAGTTTGGGAGAAGGTGGTTTCTAACGAGAAGGAAGCAAAGAAATATCCAGAGCACAGGGACCCCCTCAGATGGAGCAGAAGAAAGGGAGGGTCCGGGAGGGCAGCCAGAAGTCAGAGGAGAGAGGGGCCCAGGGAACTGGACTGTTGTTGAACTGGGCTCCCACTACACCCACTAGCTGGGAGGAAGAGGAGAAGCCGCAAGGTCCTTCCTGGGTGGGAGACTGAACAGTTCCTGGAGACTGTGGAGCTCCACTCCAGTAGGTTTTCGCTGAACGGAGCTCCTTCCTGCATGGAGACAGCTGCTGTCTTATGTGAGGGCAGATCTCCCAGCGTCACTGCAGAGTTGCTGCTTTCTTTTCTTTTTTACCCTGAGCAGAATTCTGGAATTCCCTTCCCTTCTTCCCCTTGGTGGATTTGAAGTTTACAGTTCTTTTCTTTTTTTTTTTTCTTTTTATTTAAGCTTTATTTAAACATATAATGTAACCCCACCACCCTCTCCCAAGCCCTCTCTCCCCCACCCCCCTCAGTTTGTTTTATGACATTAAGAGTCTCTTTTGGTTTGTCTCCCTCCCGATCCCATCTTGTTTCATTTTTTCTTTTCCTACCACCTTAACTCCCACCCCCGTTGCATCTCCACTTCCTCATATCAGGGAGATCATGTGATAGTTGTCTTTCTCCAGTTGACTTATTTCGCTAAGCATAATACCCTCTAGTTCCATCCATGTCATCGCAAATGGTAAGATTTCATTTATTTTGATAGCTGCATAGTATTCCATTTTATATATATACCACATCTTCTTTATCCATTCATCTGTTGATGGACATCTAGGTTCTTTCTATAACTTGGCTATTGTGGACATTGCTGCTATAAACATTTGGGTACACATGCCCCTTTGGATCACTACATTTGTATCTTTAGGGTAAATACCCAGTAGTGCAATTGCTAGGTCATTACAGTTCTTTTCTTTACTAAATTTGTTCACTGGGCCAACCCTGGCACGTGATACCTCCACTGATCTGGAATGTGTTCTTGTGAAAGATATAATTTACCATCAACATCATTATTATTTCTAAATCGGGATACCCAGCATAAAGAGAAAATATCAAATAAACATAAATAAGGGCAAATGCCTTTATCTCTCTGAGCCTCAGGTAGATATTTGGGCTTCCTTGGGCTTCCTGAGTTTCCTCTCTGGTTGTCCCCTTCAACACTGAGCTTGCTCACAGACCCGCCGCAGCCCACTTCTCTGCTCACACTACCGCAGCCACTCCCATCCTTTCTCCAGCACAAACCTTCATCTGTCACTAGCCAGTTGACATGTCCACTTAGATGTCTCCAAGTCACCTCAGACTCAGCACGTGTGAGCTGAGGTATTGGTTGATCCCTGCCATCACTCCAAAGCCAGGACCTCCCTGGTGCATAGCAGCTGTCCAGGAAATATTCATTGGCTGGGACAGTAGAGGCTGCCCGTTTTATAAACTCCACCAGATTTTGTGCTCCCTAATAACAAAAAGGAGGATCTCCTTCACCTGCCTCCTGCTCATGGACCTGTGTACTCCCCCACTCCACTGGCTGCAGGCCTGAGCCCCGGACAAATGTGTGGGTGTGAGCAGAAGCCTCTAGTGATCCTCTGGAGCATGTGTGCACGCGCACACGCGCGTGCACTCACATCTCTGATCAGCTGAAGAGCACCACACGGTCTTAAAGCAAATACCTTCTATGGCCAAATTAAACAAATACAAATGTGAGACTTCTTTTTTTAGGAATAATAAAATCTGTTTTCTGTCCCTTCAGAGGTCAGTCCATTTTCACCTCCCTGGCCTCGCTTGAGGCCCCTGATGTCCTCCAAGTAACTCGGGTGACCCTCACTTTGCAGGAAGACGTGCTTTTCCTACATCCCCCTCAACTTGTCCAGTTACATTTGTGTTTCCTCAGCTCTTTATCTGGGCAGAGGTGACCCGTGAGGTGCCGACCCCTCTTCTAGCACGCAGCTCCTTGAATGGCTGGACGAGGAAGACCTACACTCGCTAGTTGGGGCAGCTTCTGGCCCTGACCTTGAAGAGTGATGTTCTGGCCCCCTGTCTGGGAATTCTGGGCATGAGGAGCTGTAGTTAGTGCACTTCCACCAGGCTCCAGGCACACCCCCAGGAAGGTTACTCTTGGTCCTTTAGCTGGAGTAGCCCTTCTTGTCATGAATGCTGGCTAGATTTTGAGCTGCAAATCGCTGGGGCCAAGAAGGAGGCAGGACCAGCAGCCCTGGCCTTCCAAGGGCAGTGGGGGCATCCTGTTTGCCCCTCTAGTGTAGAACTTACCATCCCAAGCCTTCTGGCCTCTGCCCACCTCTCCCTCCAGACCCCTCCTTGAAGACAGGGACTGTGTCCTCTCCCCCAGTATCCTCAAGGCCCACCACAAAAAGCAGGCTCTGAGCAGCAACCGTAAATACTGTGGAACATGACAACCAGGGCCAACTAGGCAACGGAGGCATGAGGATTTGTAATCATGCCATTAACTGGACCATTACTGGAGTGGACTGAATACAGATCCGTCTCCTTGGGACGCTCAACCAACAGTGAGTGCAGGCACTTTGCAGGGCTCTGGGGACTGCGCTGGGAACATGAAGATGCAGTCGCTGTTCCCATGGAGCTCCTGTGGGGGAAACCATATACTTAAGAAAATAAACAAGCAGAGTCCTTACAGGTTGTGGTTGTTGTTGTGGAGGAAATGACAGGTGACTGAGATTCAGGGAAGGATCAAGGGTGGGGGGTGGCGAGTGGCAGTGGTCTGCTTTAGGCACATTACCCACTGAGAGGCCTCCCTGAGGAAGAGAGGTTGAGGCATTGACCTTAATGACAAGGGGTCTATTCTCCAGGGAGAGGGAACAGCCATGTGGCAAAGGTCTCAAGGCAGGAAAGTGCTGTCAGGGATCCCTGACCCCGTGGCTCGAAAGACGGGGAGGTGGTGGCAAAAGAAGGGGGGAGGAGGGCCAGCTCCAGAGCCCGAGCAAGATTCTTGAGCCTCCACTCTGACTGCCATGGAAGCTGCTGGGGTTAGCAGAGGGGTTCTTCCTGAGTGTAATAGGAGAATGGACTGAGGAGCACAGGAGAATGCCAGATTTGGCTGCCTCTGGTGCCTTGGCCTTTGTTTTAACAGTTTCTAATAATGTGTTTTAATAGTTCCATAGGGTAACTGAAAGCATTTGTTCAGGTCGCCTAGCTGCCTGGGGCCATGATTTCCCCAAATTCCCCTCCCTGCTCCCTGATTTTCTCATCCTTTGACCAGCAGGTATTGAGGTGCTAAGAAGGATCAGGCACTGGGGGGCTTCCAGGCCCTGCCTTCACAGGTTCCACTGTGGAAGACAGACCTTGCTAGCAGGGCCTGTGCCGGGACATTGAGACAGGAGACAGCCTGGGAAGCACCCAAGGCCCCCAGGCCCAGGTGTGGATTAAGGAGGGGTATGGTGAGGGAGGAAGCTAGTGGAGACCCCAAAGCACCTCGCAGAGCACACGAGGAAGCGTGTTCGCGGGGTGCCCCTGAAGAATGCGAGCAGGAGAGTATCGTCTGATTCACATTTTGTATGGAAAGGCCTGCTGGCGAAGGTTTGCTCTGGAGTGGAAAGGAAAATATTTGGTGTGCAGCAGCCAGGACTGCAAGTTCAGACTTCACGAGCTCCAGCTGCCTTTGCTTCCCAGGATCTCAGACGAGAAGGGTCCTTGGGGATTAGCTCACCCAGCCGTCTTTTCTCATATTTGAGGACAGCGAGCTCAGAGAAGTGACTTGCTTGAGATCGTCGCTGTCCTTGGGCCAGTCTGTATACTGACCGAGCCACAAAGAGCCATTTCTAAGTGCAGGTTGACTGACAGCCTGGAGAGGAGAAGGGTCTCGGTGTAAATGTCATGATGGTCAGAGGGGCCAGTCCCATTCCCTGGGGACACAGGTCAAGGCCTATTTCCTGTCAGTGGAGGTCAGGATATTTATCTGTGTGTGTATCAAGCATAAGAATTTGCTTTCACTACTGTGGATAAAAAAAACAAGTAATTAGATATAATCTCACAGGCAGATAAATTATTCTGCAGGGATTCCAAGTCTTAAGGTCCAGGTACAGCCCCAGGCTGTTTCTTTTGGCTGCGAAAGGGGTACCATTTCACACCTTGGGTTTTCCAGCTGTCAGTGTGATAGCTGGAGGTCTGCTGTCTTCAGACCAGGGTGGTCAGTTTGGTCAAAACAACACTGCGTGGCTCATCAGTTACATCTTCTAACTACCTTGCCATGAGCCCAAACAGCTGTCACCCCAACAGCAACAACTGTGCTCTCCATCCCACAGGAGGGTAGGAGTGTAGATATAATCTTTTTTTTTCCCCCTCCTCAAGCAACATAGCTAAGTGGTTCAGAGCATGGGTTGATGTCAGGCGAAGCAACTATGTCACTCACCACCTGTGTGTCCAGGGCTGGGGCATAGCCCCTCAGGCCCTTCTTCCTCATCTTTACAATGGAGGTGGTGATATTCCTACGGGGTCCCTAGGCTGTTGGTGAGATTCGATGAGATAATACATTTAAAGACTTACACTGAGCCAGCCTACAAAAGCATGTGGGAAAAAAGCCAAAATGGTAGTTAACTATTCTGTCCTAAATGATTGAGCTTTTCCTTCGAAAAGACTCCGAGATTTCCCTGCAGACTGGCCCGGAGTGAAACATTACCACTGACTCTCAGGTATCAGAGTGGCAATGGAGAATTTTGAAATCAGTTACCCTGGCTCTGAAGCAAATGACGCCTCTCTATTTGACAGAGGGGCATGAGGAGCCCTTTCCTAGGCTTTGTGCCTGTGGTGTCCCTAGAGTGATGTGGCATTCCTGCACGTGCTAAGTGGTGGCCGCCACAGAGGGATCCAGGAGGAAGGACAGCAGCCAATCACCGACATTTGCCCCACTGTCAAGGAGAGTGTGCTGTATTGAAGGGGAAAAATTGTCTTCTTGTGAATGTGTGGTTCAGTCTGTGAAAGCAACATCTGCCCGAAGAGCCTGCGTTCCCATCTGATTAACCACAGTCATGTGCTGGCCTCCACTCTTTGTCCAAAAACAAGCAGAGTTTCTTCATAACCTCCCCCTGAGGGCCTGCTCTCTGGTGATCCAAATACTTGGCATCCTGAGAAGTAATCTTTCTAATCTCTTATCTTCAAGTGAATGGAAGAATGTGCTGTCGTTTGCGTGGCGTGGCGTTGGGGCCTGATTTTGGGGGAATTAGCATGCCGGAGGGATATACCATCGAGCGTACCAGGGAAATGAGGGCATTAAAAATGGAGAGGCAGGGACGCCTGGGTGGCTCAGTGGGTTAAGCGCCTGCCTTTGGCTTGGGTCATGATCCCAGGGTCTTGGGATCGAGTCCCACATCGGGCTCCTTGCTCAGCGGGGAGTCTGCTTCTCCCTCTGCCTCTGCCTGCCACTCTTTCTGCTTGTGCTCTCTCTCTCTGACAAATAAATAAATGAAATCTTAAAAAAAAAAATGGAGAGGCAGAGTGAAGAAGACAGGGACATATGGGTCTTTTCCTTTGGTGTGAGTTTTCAAGTCAAGCAAAAAAAAATTTTTTTTCTTTTGTTTCTTATGTGCAAAAGTTCCCCGGGGTGCCAACCCTTTGCTAAATGCTAGTGGTTTCCAGAAGAATTTTCTGGCCCTTATTATTGGCTAATCTACCAAATTGGGAAAATACAATTTCACAAGTCGGAGAGGATAGTGTTTTTCAGCTGAGGTGCTGAGGAACCCAGGACTCCACCCATCTTCTGCTCTTTACTGCCTGCCCTTGCTTTCTCCCCTGGGGTGCTGGTGTTCCCCTGTTGTGAGGTGTCATTCCCCAGGCCCAGAAGAAAGGAGCCCGTGATTTTCTCCCTGGGCTGGCCTAGAAGTTGAAGCCTCTTTCTGTCTCTCTCTCAAGTATTCTTGGACACTTTCACCCCTGTGTGGTGGTTACATATGCTCCCTGGTCTTCATCCCATGG
>ML095143.1:22969-40457 GCA_003697995.1 Taxidea taxus jeffersonii
CCATCTCGCAGGGATTTGAAACTGGACAACATCCTTCTGGATGCAGAAGGTCACTGCAAGCTGGCTGACTTTGGGATGTGCAAGGAAGGGATTCTGAACGGTGTCACAACCACCACATTCTGCGGAACTCCTGACTACATCGCACCCGAGGTAAGATGGTGCACAGAGGGCCACCTTCTTCCACAGAGCTGAGGCAGGGGCCATTCCCTTGCACTAGGTCACCTAGCAGTGCTGGGGGAAAGCGCTAGAAAACCAGGAGAGATTCTAAGGGAGGAGGGAGAAGAAGAAAGGTAGAAGGCTTACTGATTTCTCCATAAGGAAATGGTAGTGATGGAGGAGATAAGGGGACAATGGTGAGCAACAGGCCATTCTCCAAGCTGGGGCAAAGCCTCGCTGGGCCTCACCCTTCCATCTCAGTCCAGAACTACCAACAGGCTGGGACCAAGAGAACTTTGTAGACTTGTATTATTGTCTTCACTTCTTAATAACCAGAATAAAGGAGTACCATCAATAAAGGTGGCAGTTAGCTTCATCAGCAGTAACATACCTACAGTAAACCCCAGATTTATTTGCCATTTCTAGCGTAGGGGTGATTCTGCATGGCAGGTGCCCAGGGTCAAGCAGGAAGAGTAAAGCGTGCTTCATTATAAATGTAGATCAGAGAAGTTCCCTGGGAACCTGACTGACGGACTGCCTTTTGTGAAGTTGTTTGCACATGTTGTTCATCATATGGTACTTATTGGCCTCGAGTTTCTCAAGCCAGTCTTGCCGAGGCTGAGAGATACCTTGTGCAGTACAATTCAGATTTAAGATGAAGTGTCTCATAGCTGCTCAATAAAAATGGCCTCAAGGGTTCTGACCATGTAACATGAGAAGGAGATACCGCCCCCCAGTAAGCACTGCTCATGGTGCACAGGTGCTCGTTAGCCCATTCCGACTGTTTCCTTCCCGTGGGCATCGTGTGAGCACCTGCTAGGCACAAAGCATTGTGGGAAGGAAGAATCGACCCAGCACTCCTCACTCTCCTAAAAGAACTTCTAGTCTAGAGGCAGTGGCCTCTATGTTAATGGCTAATTAAGCAGAATAAACAGATACAAGAGACAAGATGATATCCTCAGGGATAAGGGAAGGCTTCTTGGGACACCTAGTAGATGAACTGAGTTGTGGAGAATCAACAGGATTTCCTTTGGTGGTGGCTGTGGGAAGCATTCCTGAAAACAGCCAGGGGGGTTGGGATGGGGGCGGGGCAGCCCAGGAGGTTCCATATTCCTGGGCTCTGAATCCTTCAGGGCAGGGGCTGTGTTCCTGCGCACTCCCAGGATCCAGCACACAGACCAGGCTCTTAGTAACAGTTGGTTGAGTGAATAAATGAATTTGAACTTACGACACTCCAGTGTGAACAAAGACGAAGGAATGAGAATATTCTTGGCCTTCATTCAGGAAAGGAAAAGCATATAGCTAGAACACAGGCATTCTTCATGCTCATAGTCATGAATAAAATTAGGAAAGAGGACCAAGGGAAGTGGCCTTGATCCTAGAGGATCTGTAGACCCACTAAGAGTTTTCCAGTGGAGAGTGTCCGGGTCTATCAGACCCGTCCCAGGAAGAAGACAGGCAATAGCAGTCTGCCTCAGAAGGCAGAGAGTACAGAAGGGACAGTCAAGAGACTTCACAGACCAGATAAGACATGGGGGAGGGGGGAGGCTTGAGGAGACGGGTGAGGAGGTCAGTAATAGTTGAGCTCCCTTTAGAACCTTTTTACCTTCTAAGAGATCTGAAAGCAGAGATTTCAATCAGTCTTCCTTAGCAGGAACACTAGGAATTTAATCTTCCAGGAGAAATCAGTAAAAGCAAGGGCCCTCAGTTGGGACCTGCATTTTTACCATCTTCCTCATCATTCCTTCTCAGCAGAATGCCTGGTTCCAGTCCTCTGTCAGCTGATGCCAGAGTCAAAGGGTTAACAGGCCAGAGGAGTAGTTAAGGACCCAGCCCAAGGCAAAACAGTCACTTCATGATGAACCTAACATCCACCCAGCTCTCAGGGCAGGCAGTCCATTGACAGGAGTCACAGCGAGCAGCGCTGACCTCTCTGTTTATAATGAGGCACAGACGCCCTTCCTTCCCATTCCACCCTCGTGCCCATGGCACAGTCACCACCACCTGTGAAATGGCGAGCAGTCCTGGTCTTCCCGAAGGAAAATTAGAGCTGATCAAGATATTGCTACTTCTAGCCAGGGCTACTGGGGAGATGAAATGCAATCACGCCTCCCAATGGGTCCAGCACAGTGCCTGGCCCGCAGCAAGCACTAGGTCATTATCTTCACTGTTGCTGCTTTGGGGGGCGGGGGGTGGGAAAAGCACAATCCTGAGAGTTGAGAGTCCAGGCTAGACTGGACCACGGATGCCCCCAGGCAACCTTGACCAACTAAAACGCAAAGTGTTTTAGACCCTCTGTTTCCTCATCTTCGAAATGGGAAGAGCACTTCCTGCCCTACCTACCTCAGCAAGCTGTTTTGAGAGTCTAATGAGATTAGAGCATGGAAATGCTTGAGAAACCATAAGACTCTATTCAGATAGGAGGGGCCATAAGGGGCCTGTTAACCCTAAAACCACAGCCAGCTAATGAGGCTCTAGCTGTTGCCCAACACTTCTCTTCCCACTGTGCCCCCTTGGCTAGCGCCCACCGCACCTACTCTCCACATGCCCCACCCCTGCTCCCTGGGAAATGACAGCCAGCCCTGGGTATGGCTAGCACCCTTAGGCCCAATGCTTGCCCTTCTCCCTCAGCTCTGAGACACTGAAGGGGGTAGCCACCGCACCCGTGCCCTCCCATGGCATGTGAAGCCTTGCCCTTTTCATGGCTCCACGGCTGATGAGGCGGTTAAGGAGCAGAAAATTACGGCCAAGCCCCAAAGGAATTTTATGAAAGAGGCCGCCCCAAATGGGAAGGCTCTGGAGTGGGCCTGGAGACAGGCGGGCAGGGCCTCTCTGTGGTTTCTGCAGAGCCATCCCGTCTGAGCACACACAGGCCACCTGGAGGTCACCCCCACCCCACCCCCTGCCACCTGTGGAGGCACAAGGCCCAGATCTGCCACCTCCTGGAGGCTGGAGGACAGCCACCCAGCATTCCTAGGCATCTGAACCCAGGAGAGAAGGGCGCGTGCCCAGCGAGACATGCATAGCGGGCATACGGGGCTGCCAGTCTCCCGAGTGCTGGAATTGGCCTAGTTGTGGTGGGGGGCTCAGAAGCATGCTGGAGCCCCTACCTTCGCTGGCTTAGATGCCCAGGAGAAACAATTGACCATGAAAAAATAACTAAAATCACAGTAGTATGTGGAAAGTGCCTGCAGTTCTTAGGGACAGGAGAGGGTCTTAGGATGTCAGAAGATGCTAGAAAGCTGGGGGGCATTCGGGAGAGTTTTCTGGAGGAGATGGGTGATAACCATGGCCTTGAAACCAGCAGTGCCATGGTGAGCCAGGTGGGGCCTTTGATCTCTCATGATTGAAGGAGCCACTGACTTTGGCTTTGGCTGTGGAACAGCACAGCATTATTGGCTTCTCAGGACAGCAGAGCCTGTAGCTCTGACCTTGCAGATACCGTGTTGATCACTAGGCTGAGAGACCCAAGATTCTCACCAGATCACCAGCCCCCAAGAATTTGAAGTTGGCTGCATTTACTTATATTTCTTTCCATTCTGTATTCAAAGGATTCCTAAAACACGCGTGTTTTTACTGTTTTCAAAATGATTCCACTGAATCCCAAGCAGTGTGTAGTCTTTAGTCTCCAGAAGATTGTTTTGGGAAGACCAGAGAAGGCCCCAGTACTCCCATCCAGCCGCCTATTCCCTGGCCTTCCTGGAATCTGAGGACCGAGCTGCAGCCTTGTTCCAGACAGGCTACCTGAGAAGTTGCCTGCCTGAGGAGAAGTTGCCTGCCTGAGGTATCCCGCAAGCAGAAGTCACTGTGTGTGGCCTTTGCCATTTGGGGGGAAGTCCTGGATGGACACCCCTTTAGGACATGCACCCCAGCCATACTAGTCCTCTGTCATCTTCACTTTTTGGAATTCTTCGTAGAATTACAGAGCAGAGAGCAACCCGGAGCAGCCCTCCCATCTGTGTTTGTGTGCAGCTCCATGCCTCATCTGGCTCTGACGGAAGGACAAAATCATTATGGGACAGGGGCCTCACTTTACAAGCCCTTCTTAGCAATGGGTCCAGTTCAGTATTTATTTCTACCCAAGCCACAACTATCTCCTTGACCTGCTGCATACTCTCTAGACATGGAGACCAAACCGAACAGGAGAAAACTTGGATTTCATACCAACATCCAATTACATAGAGTTTTGTATTTTGCAAAAGGCTTTCAAAATCTCCCGCCTTAATTAACCTTAGGAGGTTGAGCTGAGAATCTGAGCTTCATGTAATGAGGAATTCAAGTGAACAGCTCAAGATCACCCAGAAAATGTAGCCCCAAACTTGGGAGGAAATAGAAACACCATGGTCAGTCTTCTGTCCCTGCCTCTGTAACACATGGCCCATGCTCCTGAGAAAATAAGATCGGGGGCAATTAATTGCCTTTCCAAAGGTTCTGCAGCTTCTTTAGGTAGCATTCCTCCCAGACATTGAAATTATGACTCAGTCCGTAAAACTGCACATCGTTGTGCAGGAAGGTAAATGGCTCAGAGTATCCCGTGGCCACATGTCGTGAACGCGTATAACATAAATGAATTTGACTCCGCCGTCGATCAGAGGAAAGGAAGCGAGACGAACTGAGAGTGTTAGGGGAGAGAAATGACCAGTGACAGGCAAAGCACACTGACTGATCGAGGAGATGCCTGGACTGGGGTAGGGAGAAGGTTCTGCCTCTCAGTGAGGAATGCCGCAGATCAAATGAAGGGGCCTAGGCCTTCTGGAGGCAGGTACAGAAGGGATTCATCAACGAGTTTTGTGGGAATCGTGAGGAACACCGGGGGTGAGTCTTTTCCTGGAATAGCCAAAAGCATAGGCATTCTTTGTGATAGAACACAAAAGGATGGGAGATTTATTAACTATAGTTTCTTTTCCAAAAACATGGGGCTCAGGCGAATTCAACGTTGCCATAATTGAAAGAAGACTGAGGTTCTGCTCACCTTCCCACTCAATGTGAGGTGGTCCTTGTTTGCTCTCAGTCACTTACAGCTTGCTCGAGTTTCTCTTTGCCTGTGTTATGTTCCTGTGACCCTGATTGTAGTGTCAAAAATACACACGTATTTTTATATGGTCCTAAGTGCAAGTCGGGAACGTCATCTGCTGAAACAAAGAGACAGCGGTTTATTCCCATGGGAGGACAGACTATCGATGTTGACTTTGGAGCGTTGATAGTTAGGTCCCAGCATAGTGCCTTCCAAACTCAGTTTTCCCTGAATTTGCTGATTTCTGAACCTCAGTTATATGAGCTAGGGCTCCGCTGGGCAGAGGGGTGAGCTGGAAATGACGATTTCCACTTGCGACACAGAGAGGCCATGGATAGGCGTCCTTGGCAGGCGCTGACCTTGCCCGCTTCCCCAACAGATCCTGCAGGAGTTGGAGTATGGCCCATCGGTGGACTGGTGGGCCTTGGGGGTGCTGATGTACGAGATGATGGCTGGGCAGCCCCCCTTTGAGGCCGACAATGAGGACGACCTGTTCGAGTCCATCCTCCATGATGACGTGCTCTACCCGGTCTGGCTCAGCAAAGAGGCTGTCAGCATCCTGAAAGCAGTGAGTCCTTGCCCTCCCCCACGCTGCTGCTCTCCTGCCCTCTCTCCCTCTTCTCCCTCTGATCCTGTCACTCCTTGCCAGTCCAGAGGACTCCTCTCTCCTTTCCTCCCCACCTGTCCCCCGTCCCAGCTGTGCTGTGGCTGAATGAGAGGCCTTGCAGACAGTCACTGTGGGGAGTGGAGTCACAAATTGCCTTCTGTGGGACTGGGACACATGCGTCTCCTGAGAGGGAGCTCTGCACGAGCCCATGTACGCGTGCATTTCAGAGGGAGAGACACCACCCAGACTGCACGGCATCATTTCTGCCACGTAGACACTGGGCTTTCACTCCTTCCGCTGGAGCCTGTGATGGGCAAGAGGGAGGCAGGCACCGTGCGCCTGTCTCCACGATGGCATCTCTGTGGCTGAAGAGCCGAGAAAAGAAGTTCCCGCTCAAGACCCGTGCAGCCATGCTGATTCAGACATGATAGGGAGGGGGTCCCCAGCCCTGCAGATAATACCACACATGGGAGATTCTTAGTACTTTCTCAGCACAGCTGTTTCAGCAACATAAGCCACTTGGACCAGGGCAAGTAAGTGTCGTGCCCTGTCTGCCCTGGAGAGCTGTGGAAGGCAGGGTGCAGGGAAGGGGATCAGAGCCATTGACCCGCTGGGCTGAGGTGGGACCAAGGGGACAGCCCAAGAAACTTGACTTCCAGTCCTAGCCTCCATTGCCCAACAGAGCACGGGCGGCAAAGTTCAGCACCTGATAAATCACATTCACCAGCTGTCCTGAAGCCAAGTGCCCTCTCAATGGCGATGTACTTGCTGATATTTACCTAATTTTTTGGGTTTTTTTACCAAGAAACTTTATATCACTGTCACAAATGGAAAACCAGTATCATTTACCGTAGCTAAGTTACATAGATCATCATAGGAAAATGACAGAAAAGACCTCATCATTCTGTCGGTGTCTGGGAGCTCACGTGTGGCATTCTGGAAAGTGCCACATCAGAGCATGCTGTTCTCCCCCGCGGCTCTTGCTTTCTTCCCTTTCCTTCTTTCCCTCACCTCATCCATTTCCCTTTGTCTCCCTCCCGCTCCCCTTCCCCGTCAATAATCCAGTGACTTACTGTCTGTTGAGTGTTTCCAATGTGTGGGGCATCATGCTTCGTGCTAAGTAAGTATTGGTGAGTATAACAGCCACACACTGGTGAGGTCCAGCAGGCAAAGGTGGACAGTAAATAAAAAATTACATCTGCACATAGTCACAACTGGGACCACAGCAGAGAAGGAAGCAAAGAGAGGATGTGTATTCTTTCCTCTCGTGCATGCCCCAGGTGCTGTGTCAGGAGCCTGGCTAAGGAGAAACCTGCAGGCAGAGCCAGTAGAGCCAGTCACTTGCCTGGGGCTCTGAACACCAGCCCGACAAACTGATGATCCCCCTGCCTGCACCCCAGCGAGGCCCTTTCAGTTTCAGATGACCCAGAGCAGTGTTTCTCAACAAAGTGTGATGTTGCCCTCCCACCCCCAGCCCTGGGAGATATCTGGCAATGTCTGGAAATGTTTTTGGACGGGACCTGCCACTGGGGTCTAGTGGGTAGAGCCCAGGGACATCGCTAAATGTCCTGCAATGCACAGGACAATTCCCACAACAGAGTAGTATCCAGTGCAAAATGTCATTAGTACAGAGGTTGAGAAACTTCGACCTACAGAGAGTCAGAAGCTAGAGGTTATGCCTGTGTCAGCTGGTTGGCAGGGGCAAAGTCTCTGAGAGAAGGCGTCTTCCCTGCGAGAGGAGCTTCTGACTCGGGAGCCGCTTCCTGAGATGTTAAAACCTGTATGTTTATCAGTAGCCCTGATACTTCCTCTCCCAGAAGTGGAAGGGCAGGAAGAGCTAAGGAAGTAAGGAAGAGTCCTTACTCCCCTGGCCTTGGAACACTTTACTTCCTCACATTGTCCCTTGATTCTTAGACCAGGCCAGGTTTTCCATGACACTGGCCACTGAGCTATGTCTCGGAGGGCTGCTACCTACACAAATGTGACACAGAACTCTAGAGACCATTTATACCGTAGAGTTACACAGTGCACAACCTGTGGAACAGTAAGTGCTGGTCTTAGTGCCTTCCTTCCTCAGCACTGTGCTCTGAGCCCCAGCATTCAGCCTCCTGACTGAGTCATTTAAATGTACGGAGTGCACAATAGAAGTCAGGCACTGAACCAAGTACTGGGAAGATAGGACTGATTCCTATATTCTAGAGCTCACCAAGGGAAAGAGAAGTTTAGGCAAATTGTAATTTAAACAGACAAGAAACATGAGGTCCCAGGTACCTACAGAGTAAGGAATCTGGGAAGGCTTCACAGAGAAGGCAGCTTTTTGACTGGTTCTTAGAGGATACGTTGGGACTGGACAGGGGCATTTGACCAGGGGAATAAAAGACCCTGAAGGCCAGCCAAGGCAGACCAGGTTCAGACTGAGAAGTTTCTGTGTGTCCAAGTCTATGGACTTTATCCTGTGGGCAGTAGGAATCAAGAGTGTTCAAAGAGGGTAGCCTCTGCTGACTTCTAGATTAAGAAGGTAAAGTGTGTGTTGGTTCCATCCTACCTCAAATCTGCCCACCACCCCTTCACTCTCTTCCCTGTGGCTCTCCCAGCCATGTGTCCATGTGCTTTGGCTTTGGGGGCACCAGGCAAGAGTCTGTAGGAGACTCTCCCTACCCAAGAAACTCTCCCTTGCTAAATAAGCCTGAAACTATATCAGTAAAGATTTCTCTCTTTGGGTTATGGATTGTCCTTTTAAATTTCTTTCTTTAAATACAGATGCTCAGCCTTCACCCTGTGAAATGTCACTTTTGTGTCTAGCACACGTGCATGCACAACCCCCCTGGCTTTCTTTGGGGTGGCTGTGGGAAGCTGCCTGAGCCAGAGGCTCTTCTTATAAGATGGCAGCCAACAAATATAAAACACATCAATGTGGTTTTTATAGATAAACATTGAGAAGCCGTAAGGCCTTTCCTTTTCTTGTTGTTTTTTTTTTCTTTTAATCAATTGATCTACATGGGTATTGTATGCTAGAGATTACAAATTCAAATTAAAAAAAGAAAAAGAAAGTGAGAGGGCCCTGGGGCCACAAAAAGGAGAAGTACAAGAGGTGCCTTGGATAATTTGCCTCAGCATGAATAGCTGGTCCTCTTTCCTTACCTCAGCAAGGACCACTGACCTCAGTGTAAGTGAATTTATCAGATCTTCTCCCTGAGGAGACTTGAGAATCTGAGGAGAATCAGGGAGTTAGTAACAGCCAGAGTTCCTACTCCCAGCATGGTACCTTGTTGGCTATTTGACCTTGACCAAGTTAATTAACTTCTCTGTGCCTCAACTACCTCACTTATAAAATAGGGACAACAGGAAACCTCAGAGGCTTGCATTTGGATGAAATGAGTTAATAGTGTTTACTATGTTTAGAATGGCGGCTAGCACATAGAAAGTTCTTGAGAAGACTAAAGGAGGACCCTGGGTGGGGGCAGAGCCCTCAGAAGTGGAAACAAGCTCGGGAGAGGGCGTTGAAGACGTTACCCTGGCTGACCTCCATCTTTCCCTCACAGCCTGTCCCTGACAGGCCTTTGTCACTAATTCCATCCTGTCCTCCCCCCTTACAGTTCATGACCAAGAACCCACACAAGCGCCTGGGCTGTGTGGCGGCCCAGAACGGCGAGGATGCCATCAAGCAGCACCCATTCTTCAAGGAGATCGACTGGGTGCTCCTGGAGCAAAAGAAGATCAAGCCGCCCTTCAAACCTCGAATTGTAAGTAGGGCCCGGAGCTCATTCCACACTGTGGGTGGGGCCTGGGCACGTAGAATGAGTGGTCTGGGTCACTTTCACAGCCCAAATGACAAGGGCAGGGGACAGACAACACACCCCCTGCAAAAAGAGTCTTCCAAGGCCCTAAGAGTTTACTGTCAAAAATACATAACCTAGAGCCATATCCAAAGTGGTGATTTCCATGGGACACGGAAGACGACTTTTTAACTTTAATAGAGATCCACTGATGGCTTTCACAAATGCTATATTCTGCCTATGGTAAAGATAAAAGGTTTCTTTACAAACCAACGAGCCTGCTTTATAACTGAGTCAATTTAAAGAAACACACTAAGAGCCACAGTCCCAGTCACAATGCGGACCTAGCGCAGAGTTCAAAGGTAAGGCCCGGGGCCCGAACCCCCAGGAGCTCCCACACCTGCTCGGCTGTGCAGTGTCCCTGATGAGCCCTGTCCAGCCCCAGCACATACCTCCGTGCAGGTTCTCAGGCCCGCGGTGGTGATGCCTGTCCTGGGGGCTGCAGGGAAGTGTATTGAAGCTCAGTGATTGGAAAGAGGAATCAGAGAGCAGAGGCCATGTCCTGGTGGTGACCTCCTGCTGGTGGGGAGCGGGTCTGCAGTGCCATCCTTAGGGTGTATGTGTTTGCCTGTGCAGAGGATGTATCTTGAGTCTGTTGGCATGTCGCCCAATGAGGCACTCATTCAGACTAAAAAGTGGGGTCACCAGCTGACTAGTGTACTCGGAGCACAAGGGATGTGTAATATGAGGAAATTACAGGGCAGGAGCCCCAGAGCGGTGGGGCTGGGGTCCCAGACGGGAAAAACCCCAAAGTCATCCAGTCAGCCCTCAGCCACGCCGTCCTCTATCAGGCGGCCCCTCCTCCCTCACTTCCAAGTACAGGAAAGACCCTCCTGTGCTTTGTGAATCATCCGCGAGGAATTCCATTCTATTCCAGGAGGTTTTCTGGGGAGCGATTACGGCTAGTGCTGGGATTCTCAGAAATGTCCCAAGTAGGCAATTATCAGCTGAAGGCGTGGTGCACACTAAGGCCAGACATAAGCACATGGAAGGTTGACTGGCCCTGGACACTCGTTCGGGTCACCGTTCCTCATTTGCTTCCTCCTCTGGTTTTGATGAGTTTCGCTGGCTGGCATGCTGCCTGGCATAGGCTACATTTAGGTTCTCCTTCTCTCTTTGGTAACATGACCTCGGCCCCTGCCTGTCTCTCTCCCCCTCGGCTCTGGCACCAGCTGTGGCTCTGGGCCGGGCGCACGGCACATGCCAGCCTTCTCAAAGGCTCCTCTGACCCCCTTACCCGGAGGGTCTCTGTGACTGGTCTTCAAGGGCAAGATTAACTGTGTCCTGGAAAAAAGTGAGGGGAGATAGGAAACCAGAGGTCAGGTGGAGAAGGAGGGGAAAACTAAAGACTCAGATCTGAGGGTCCAGTGTTAGTGGGTTTAGTCTAAGGCTCAACCCAAAAAAGTGGGAAGTAGGGCTAAGTAGTGAATCCAGACCTGAGCAATGGGGTCCCCGGACAAAAGCAGGACCCATCATCAAGGGCAGGTCTGCAGAAAGACTCACATGACTCAAAGCTAAGCTTGCAGAGAGCAGGGCCGGGCTAAAGGGGCAGCCCCTCCTGGGAGTGTGGGGCCAGAGGACAGGGCCAAGCCCGGGGGACCGTGAGCAGCGGGTGTGAAGGGAAGAAGGGGCCTGGGGTGCAGCAGAGGCAGGCACAGGAGCCTTTGCTGAGAAGCCACAGGGAAGCAGGGAATTTGGGAAGATCTTGACAAGAAAAGGCCCAAAGAAATTTTAAACTCTGGATTCCTGGAGAAGAGCCTCTCTGTGGGGCGAACAGGTGGCAATGCTCAAATCCGGCAGAGAAGAGTGTTCTGAGATTTCAGGGGCCCCGCAAAGCTCCTGTCTCCAGAAGCCCTTCCCCAAGGCCTGGCGTTCGCAGGGATTCTTCATGGGGCCACCACCCTCTGTCTGAACTCTGAGACAATGAAAAGGCAAACGTAAGAGAATGACCCTTCAAGCTATAGCTGGCTTGCTCGGAGTGAGGGAAGGCCGTGAAGAACAGGTGTGCGGTTTCTGTGGGCCTGCGGGATGGAGAAGGAACCCAACACAGAGGAAGGGTCAGGGGAAGAGAGAAGAGGGACTCAGGAGGCCAACCCATGACCCAACCCACAGGTGGGCGGTGGGTAGGCCTCAGCTGGCTCGGATAGGCAAAGATGGTTAGCCGGGAATGCAGGTGCTCCTTGGGCCAGGGTAGGTTCCCAGGAACCGGCAGCAGAAGTCCATCCCTGCATGAGGGCGTCAAGCTCCACCCAGGGTACAAGGGACCCGTGCTTCCCTCACTCAGGCCTCTTGTGAGCCCCCAACCTGGAACCAGAGGGCAGGACTCTGCTTGCTTGCTTTGCTTAGGGGCTCAAGTAGGCTTCCAGGGGGGTGAGCATCCCCGGGGAGGATGGCAAAGAGTAAGGACGGGCCGTCCAGGAGCTCCCAACAATGTCCAGCTGAGTCCATGTTCTCCAAGACTGACTTCATCCTTCCTTCTCACATCACCTTCTGGGCATGTTCCTACTCGACCCCACAGACCTCCAGAGTTATCCTGGATGCTGTGGGGTCAGCAGAAGGGCATTTGTCTGGCTGTTTTCAATTCTGTTTGAAAGAGAGAGAACATCTGAAAGAAGGAGAAGAAAGGGAACTTATTACATTGCATAAGAGATGTTTCTGGTCACGTTTGGAGCTGAATACTGTTGATCTTTATAGAGTTCTCAGTTACAGAGCTTTAAAGATGTGTTCAAGTTATTTAAGGATCTGACCACATTTATATCCCAGAGATTTCTCTCTGAGCAGGCTGGAAAGGTGTCCTGAGTCTCTCTCTAAGTTGAAAGCTCTTTTCTGAAGAATGTTGATGGCACCACCCTAAGTCCTCCATGGGCTTGTATACAGCAGAAATGAATTTTAAGTCAAATTAAGGCCCATCACAGTGACAAACGTACTGAGAGCCTCGCAGGATCCAGGTGGAACTCGCACAAGGTTTTTATAAACCACCACCCACCTCTTACTAAGTCAGGATTAACCCTGGGGGTACGAGTAGCCACCAGCTCGGACACCAGCAGTGGGGAAGGCTATGCTTCGTCTGCAGGGCCAGGGACCACAGGCAGAACAGATGGCCCCCCATGAGAGGTCACTGGAGAGACTTGGGGGTCTGAATTACATCCTGCAGAAGTTGTCCCCTGTTGGTTGGACAAGGGTTCCATCACAAGACAGGTTGTCCTCAGGCTAAAGGTGTCTCATAGCTTTAGGGCACATTAGATGCCTACTGAGGAGAGCTGGGAAGGAAAGGTTTTGAGAGAGGGAGAAAGGAAAGCAGAGTTGGAGCTTGACATTGGGAAGATGTGAACAGGATAATGGGTTGCACAGGCCTCCAGGGAAAAGGTGGGCTTCTTAGATCTTAGGAACAGACTCCTTGAGAAAGGAAAGGACAAGTATGTGAGCAACATCACCAGCCTCACAGTTTGGTGGTGGCCTCAAGAAGACACGATGTGTGTGCTTTAGAAGGAAATGGAAACAGATATACAGGAACCCCCCTCACCCCAGTCTCAGCATGCCAAAAACCCTCAGGGCATTCGGTCGAAGACCTGGGACCCTGAGGGAACTCGGGGGCTCATTTGTCCTGGGCTAGTTCCATTTGCTTCCTCCCCGTGTCCTGTTGACATCACACCAAAATGCCACCACCCCCAGAAAACAGCTGGATAGAGACTACTCCGTGGAATTAGCTGGACATTCTGAATCTAAGGACATTGGGCTGGGTTCTGCCTGTCTGATTCAGGAGGGAATTGGTTTTGTCTGGTGGGAGGTGCTGGAGGTAAGGCTGGGTGAAATCGTGTCATCCAGTCCGGGCTTAAGAAGAGCCAAGACACAGTGCTGTATTTTCTAGAGCCCCTGACTCTTCCCACTCCCATGGCATGGTTGGGGCTCCTCGACAGCAGAGCCCACAGTGGGCAAGCAGGCCCCCCTGCACACTACCCTGGCCGGCTCAGCTGAAGCCTTGGGTTCCTCAATCACCCCCACAGGGGCTGAGGATATGGCAAGTCTCTAGGCCTGGTTTCCATCCTCTCTGTAGGAAGCCTCGCCCCTCCGAAGATCTCACCAACGAGATTGTCCAGATTTGTAGTTGGCCTCTGGCCTCTGGCCCAGTTCCCTGGCATACCGTGAGTGGCTGCTGTCCCCTCCAGGCCTTTACCTTCTTGAGATGTTTTCTAGGCTGCGATTTCTGCTCCCCGGCGCCTGAGCCTCCCTGACTAACCCCTGGCCTGACTTACCGGCTGCCATTAGTCCCGCAGGGTTGCCTGCCTTCATTCGGGTTTACGCCCCTTTGCACTCACCCCTACCCTGGGATATTTTGCAGCAGCCCCTGCTTCAGTGTGGAGATTCCCTATAATTCATCCCAGCAGCATTCTTGTATACTCTCCCTCCCTCCCTTTTCTTTTTCTCTTCCTCCTGCCAGCCCCCTCCCCTCCCACAAATTCAGACTTCTCACAAGCCATGTGCCATTGATGCCAGACCAAAGACTTTGTGCCATCGCATACTCACATCCATCTCTGAAGGAGGCCTGCTTCAGAGCAGGGGCTCACAGGGCGGGCAGCAGGACCTTTGGCAGTGGGTGGATGGGGGACTAGAGAAGCCAGTGAGGTAGGACCCTAGACCCCTGATGCTGGGGAAAATCTCCAAGCATAGAATCCATTTGCCTGTCCCACTGGGGATTTCATTCCAAGTGGGCAGCATCATCCAGGAGCCAATAAATGTAGCACAGTCCGCTTTTGGGCCATTGGTGGGCTCGCCTTCTCCAGGGACCATAGCAGGCAGAAGCGATGTGTTTGGTGCAGTGGGACAGCAGCATCTGGCCATGCAGGCCTTGGAAGTATTTTCCCGCTCCCCGCTTTTCTCCTGTGTGTTCCTCCTTTGCCCAAAAAGCGTTGGGCTCTGAGATAATGGTTCCCAGGGCTCTGGCACTGGAATTGGGGAAAGCCCTCAGAGGTGGGGAGAGCTCTGCCTCCCCCAGAAACCTATAGCTCTCCTCAGTGAAAGCCAAGGGCAATGAGGGAAATGCCGGCCAAGTAAACTTCTCTTTGTGTACGTGTTCTCTCTTTTCAAGTTTGCTTCAGTGTGAATGCCCCTCTTTAAGGTAAGGCCTCCAGAATGGGGAGTCTATCCAGGTAGGTGAGCCCTCAGGCCCGGTGACATGGAGGCCTTCCAACCTCATGATCCGTTTCCATCCAGCCATCTACACTGCATGGCGGGACCCTCAAGGGAGGCCCTTCCTGCATGCTCCTGCATGAGCGGGCTGTGCTAAGAGAAAACTGGGAAGTGGGCTCGAGACCCTCACAACCTCACCAACTTCGCAGCCTGAGGGAGGAGCCCTGCCGAGCAGGCAAACCCTTCACCTAAAGCTAGCTTCTGGCCCAAGGGACCATCTGAGCGCAGGTACCACGAAGACCAAGCCCCGGGTGACTGTTAGAGTCAGTCCTCCTCCCCAACCTGGCAGAGCAGGGACAGGGCCCGGCCAGTTCCTATAGCCGTCAGTTAAGACAGCCCCGCTGGCCTATGTCCGTGCCCTAGTAAGCGCCCTGAGCTTACTAGGGCTGCGAGCTTCCACAAAGATCCAGGACACTGGTCCGGGCCTGGAGGGCATGGGAAATTTCTAGGAACCCGTTTGCAGCCATTGGCCCAGGTAGTGACATGTTGCAGGACACCAAGTGCTGGCTCTGAGCGCAAGAGACTTGGGGCGGAATAAAAGTGCTGTCACAGGATAGCCGGGAACGCCTGGGAATTCACTCCCCCACCCCAGACCTCTGGCCTCCTCTAGTGCCACCTCTTTATCCATAATGGGATTAAAAATAGCCTCTCAAAATTATTCACGGGGTTAGACAAAGCTGTGGATCATTAGGAGTTTAGTGCCTCTCTCCATTCACCACAACCCCCAACCTGGTAAAGCCCCTCCTTCTCCCACTTACCCCGAGGTGAGGACCCAAGAGCTCAGGATGGCAGGAGGCGGCAGGGTGTGTGGAAGCCAGGCCGTGGAACCAGGTGTGGCCGGTTTCCCATTAGGGCTGCAGGATCCTGACAGAGGATCCTGGGTTTCAGGCTGCCAATCCAGAGCGTGGGGATAGCAATGTCGACCGTGCTGAAGAGCAAGGAGCGCAAGGCGAATTGTGTGAAGTGAGGACCACCGTCCTTGGGATGTAGCGCGTCAGGACAGTGCTGACACTGATGGTACCGGAGACTTGGGGGGTCTCAGCCGAGGGGGCTGGATCTGGACCCGGCACAGTGCCCAGAGAGGCCAGGGACCCACGTGAGGGATAACACCGTGTGTTCAGGGAAGCTGCCATCACAGGGCAGAAGGGCATCTAAGGCCTGGGAGAGAGCCTTCTGGGGTTTAATTCTGGCCCCGCCCCGGTCTGAGAAGCCAGGGTGGGGAGCATAGGGAGCCAAGAGACACAGCAAGGCAGAGGCTCATTCTGTGCCCTTTGGGGAACCCCAAGTTTCCTCCCAAGGTCTGGTCCCCTTTTACTGTGTGAGCTGGCCAGCACCTTTGCTTCCCGTACCTCCATTCTCAGAGGGGTTATTGCCAAGCACAGCTGTGACACCCAGCCCTAAAGTGCTGGCGGTCTGTCCGGGCACCAATACCCAATGGCCATGGCTCCATGAGCACAGCAAACAGCCTCGGCAGGGCATCTTTGACTCTGCACAAGGGATCTCTCCATCTGAGAATTGTGTTTGTGGGAGCATTCCTGTGGCTCGACCCGCACATCACTTTGGGCCCACCAATCTTGCCAGGGGAGGAATTCGAGCCCTGTGCTGGGCATTTTCATAAGCTCCCAAGTTGTCATTTATGCCTTCACCACTGTTAGGTTGGGATTTGCCTTCATGGGTTCATCACACCGGCGTATATTGAATTGAATCTCCTCCCTGCTCCTCTAGCACTGGAGGTAACACACAATCTACCAGGGAGCCTGGGACCTATAGGGCTGTGTCTGACCAAAGGCCAGCAGGTTCTCAGAGGAGCTGCATTTTGGCAGAGAAAGCCAGAAAGCATTAGGGAGAGACAGCTACCACTGGGGAAGTGGCTTGGAGGTGGAAGGGAGGGAAGGGCAGGATTCAAATCCGCAATTTTCAGCAGGAATCTAGCAAGCATGTACTTTGTGTTTTTTGTGAAGGCGTAGAGGGGAGGGTTGGTTGACACGGGAAGAAAAAACTCCCCTACCGTCACCTTAATGTTACTATCTTGAGGAGTCCGGGCCCCAGGAGGAGACTCTAGCATGAGGTCCATGAGGTCCAGCATGGTCTTCCAGAACTTGACTTGGGGAGGGAGTTTTGGGGTTTGCCTCTTGAGGTTAGAGGTTAGAGGACAGGGAGGAGAGACAGGGTGCAGAAGAGAGGCCTCTGCAGATGGGCCAACAGGCAGGGCCTCTGTGGGCCATGGGAGCCACTTCCCCCTGCGGTCTCCTAGAACACAGTACCCTCCTGCCCCTCTCTTGCAAAGGAGAGTCACGGGGAGAGTCTGGCAGCCCAGAATGGAGGGCCAGTGGTCAGAGGCTGGATACTGGGCATCGAAGTAAAAGCAGAGGGAACCTCAGACCTTCCCTGTTGAGGGGCTCAGGCCTCTAGGCCTCCAGCCAGCATTTGCTCTTTGAAGGGTACAGGCACCAAGGGAAACCATGCACCCTGACAGTGTTCCCCACCCACACCAGCCTCCACGTCCAGGACCTTGAGTCCCCAGAGGCCCCACTGGCTGTCATGGAGAAAAGTTCTTGGACACCCAGCTCTGCCCACCATTCTTGGAAATCCTTGGTATCCTGTTTACTCCCCACTGTTTGTGCCAGGGCAGCCGATGGTAACAGAATTGGATTGGGCCTAAACCTGACACTCAGACATTACTCTAGA
>RCUC01066848.1:0-49774 GCA_003697995.1 Taxidea taxus jeffersonii
TAAAAAATGATGGCTACTTGGTGTAACATTTCCCACAGTGCCTAAACCTCTCCTGCCCATCAAAGAAGTGTAATTTTACACCCTCAGTCTTAGGAACTCCATACCTTTGTGTGTTCATTTCTTGTGAGTTTCATGTGGATTCTTTTCCTCCTGTCATGATGTCTTCCAAGTGAGCCAGAAAAATCCAGTGTCGGGATTTGATAAGCTATTCACATACTCAGAATTCTAAGTTCCCATTCCCCCCTTTGCTAGATAAAGAGAATACCAAGATTAAGAAACTTCTCATCCCTTAGGTTGCTAACAACTTACAAAGTAAAACCCATAATAGGGCTTAATTTTTGGAATGAAATAAACCTGTTGGGGTGGCATTAGGTCAGTATCAATGCATTCGAGGTCAGCATCGCAGGCTCCAATTCAATAGTTCTGCAGAAAGAGCTCATCCCGGCAACCTGGTGAGGGATGAATCAAAGGTGGAGTGAGAAGTGGAAATAAGAATGGCTGGAAGAAAATGAATTTCCCAAGAACTGTCAGCCTGATTCGCTGGAGACAGCCTTTTGAGGGCAGGAAAACACCTTTTTTACACTTAAAATGTTATTCCTCTTTGAAATGTTGCCATGAGTGACCCTGACATGGGTCAATTTTAGTTGTACAAATAAAATAATTGTATACATTTTCAGAAGTGAACTTGCAGCATAATTTTGGTAGATAATGTTAAAATGCCTCTTACGAAAAGTGTAAGCAACCACTTTTGGGATTCCCCTTATCAGCAAGGAAAGGGATGATTTCGAAAAATACCGGTCGCTGGAAACCAGCTATCCCAGAGAGAAGCCTCCAGCACTTCGCAGTCTCTTACGGATGTCCCAGGGTCGGATTCAGGGAGAGGGTGGGCCAGCTGCGTGCAGAGGGCAAGCTTTGCGGGGCTTGGGCCAAGTGGCCGCTGCTGCTCTCGGCGCTGTGCACGCTGCCGGCTGGACCAACGCAGATGAAGGAGAGGGAACGGGCAAACGAACCGAGTAGAATTAGGCACAAAAGGACGGGGCTGGGCTCATGTCTGATGGCATACTGAAGGCGTTCGTTACGTTTTTAGTCACGGAACAAGAGAAAACTATGCCTATCCCAAAGATGATCTGGGTAAGTATGTTAGCTAGATCTTCATTTAATTTGTGAGAATGGTGTGAGAATGGTCAGAAACAATATCGTCAGACAAAACTTAGGAAGGAAAACCACACCCTATAAACAGGGTCCTTAAATATAGAGGACCGTCCCTGGGTGGGCTCGAACCACCAACCTTTCGGTTAACAGCCGAACGCGCTAACCGATTGCGCCACAGAGACGAGGTTAATGACGTGTGCTTTGCCAAACATGATCTTTTCATTTTTCCAGTCTGACCTGTGAGATTCACTTTACAAATAGTTTTCGTTGGGCATATATAGAAGAAATGTCCCCTCGTGATTTTTGTTGTTCTTATTCTTGTTTTCAAATAATATAGATATTATTAAGAGAGGAACCTTGGAATATAGATTGGTTGGGAAGCAGGGCGAGGGACTGCTGTTTACCCAAATACATGTGAATATAATAATTTAAAAAAGGACATCTAGCCAGAATTTATCTTCAGTCCAAAAAGAGAGTTTTTACTGATGCTTCAGTTGGTAGAACAACCCCCATAAGGATTCTGTATAGATGAACATACATTAAATGGGAAAGATACCAGGAAGAGAAATGAAGGAAAAACAAACCATTTAGGGGAAAATCTAGAGGATCATCAATGCATCCTTAAATTATCAGGTAAAAGTGTGCTTCCTGGGAAATAGGATATTCTCATGTACCAAAGTAGCAGCACAGAGCTATCTTCCTAATTGAAAAGAGAAAAACAAATCTTTACAAAGGAGAAACTTATGTCTCCACTGAAACTAGGGATCAAATTTGGCATCATTAACAATGGGAGAAATTAACATTATGTGTTTCCTGATGAAGTCACAGGAAGTCCACAGCACATGATATTCTGCCAAAAAGGATTAACTTGGATGTAATTTGTACTGTTACACAACTTCTAGCCTTGTTGCTTCATTTAACTATTGCTGTGTAACAAGATACTAAAAAATGTCAGTGTCTGTTTGATGGTTCTTCAGAGAAGCAGAACATTGTGGTAAATCTCCTCTCATCTCTCTACCTCAGTCCCTCTCTATAGAGATCTCCCCCCGCTTCTGTCTCTATGTATCGATCGATCCATCTAATCCCTTACCGATCTCATTGGCTTATATGTACAGTGGGCCAGCAAGCTGGAAACTCAAGCAGGATATCTATGTCACAGTCATGAGACAGAATTCCTTCTTCAGGAAGAAAAGGTGTGAAACATTAAGAATTTAAAATGTTGGTTGAGTAAAATGAGATCTTGGAGATTTCAAAGTAAAAAAATCTACTTAAGTGTCCTTGGCATAAACTTGAGTATTTTGGAATACAGGGTACATGGAAAGGTCTGGAAGGTTGTGCAAAATAGACATGAATATGTCCCTAGAAAGAGACAGCACCAGCTGGGAGCAGGGGTAGAGGCAAGTGATCAGAAATATTATGATATAATGTAATTTTATTTGCTAGGAGAATAATAAGTAGCCAAATAATGTGCTATTTTGTCTTAGATAAAACCTAGACTTGGAGAGGTTGAGTGACACGCCCAGGGTGACACACTGTTGGGTTTCATCATGAATGAACTCCCAAAGCTCAGCTCTGAACTGTTAAGCTCTAGTATATTTCCTACTACATCTTGACAGTGAGGAGTACTTCAAAGAGAGTTTCTGATCTAGGGTAAAGAGAATAGTGTCATGTAAGTTAACATACTGGCTAGTTTCTAGCCGTACTTCAAGATAACAGATCTGAGAAATGGAAAGCTGAAACACCGAGTCTTTTTGCTTAAAATGTGCTTTGGAAATGTCTGATTATTCTGACCCCACATCAGAGAGAAGCCAGTTAAGTTCTTGTGATACATCAGCACTATTAACAGTCAAAAAGAGGCAATGACATTCCTAAGGGGAAAGGAATTTGGGACCAATGAGATCAGATGTCTATAATTCTCCATCATCATATCCCAGCGTAAACCCTTCTGTTCAGAAGCCAGTGGAACTTTGGTGAATTCTATAGCCACATCCTTGAATGTCGCTGTTTCCTGAAAAATCAAACAAATCCAGAAATGCCTAATTGAGGGGTTACAAGCCCAGAAGTGAATGGAATGTAGAACAGAACTAAACAAAGCAAAGCAAGATATAGTTATGACAGAATAAAATATTCTCAGTCAAGAAAGCCAAGTCTATTCATTCTTACGTTGTGTCTAATACTGTGTTTGAGAACGTGTGAAGTACAAAAACAAAGACTACCAGTCCACAAGGGACAGGAAATTGTACATGTGAAATAACTTCAAAATCATAAAACACATGAGGAAATCGTGAACTTCTCTGCTACAGAGAAAAGGTACTGAGGGCATTCCAGGAAGGACGCCAGGGTACGCAGAGAGCGAGGGAAAGAGTTCACTTAACAGCTCTCTCCAGATGAACAGTCCAAGCAGCTAGAGAATCTCTAAAGCATAGGGGTGTCAAGGCCCAGCTCATAGAAATTCTGATTTAAAGAGGGCAAAACATCAGTGGTTTTTTTGTTTTGTTTGTTTTTGTTTTTTTTTAGAAGCATGCTAGGAAATGCCAATGTGAGGTCAGTGGTGGGAATCCTGCTTTTAAAGAAAGAAAAGCAGGACTCAAGTTGTACTAGATTCGCTGGGGAGCTCGTTTGCTCAAACTGAACCAGAGACCACAGTGGCATAGTGAAAAAAACATCAACCATAGGCTCAGATACCAATGCTGATTCTTTGTTCCATTATTTATCGGCTGCGTGAATTCTCTTTGCAACTCTCTTTTTTTAAACTTTATTTTTTTATTTATTAAGATTTTCTAATTTATTTGACAGACAGATCACAAGAAGGCAGAGAGGCAGGCAGAGACAGAGGGGGGAGCAGGCTCCCCGCTGAGCAGAGAGCCCGATGCGGGACTCGATGTGGGGCTTGATCCCAGGACCCTGAGATCAGACCTGAGCCAAAGGCTTTAACCCACGAAGCCAGCCACCCAGGCTCCCTTTAGCTTTATTCTTTGAGAGAGAGAGAGAGCAGGAGTTGGGGCGGGGAGCGGCAGAAGAGGGGAGAAGCAGACTCCCCACTCAGCAGGGAGTGCGACAGGGGGGCTGGATCCCAGGACCCCGGGATCCCAAGCCCAGCCAAGGGCAGATGCGCAAAGGACCGAGCCCCCAGGGGCCCTTGCATCTCTTAGGAACAGCTCTTTCTGAATGCTCTGCCCCGGGCCTTTGCTTAGTCTCTGTACCGACTGGGTACGGAGGAGAACACATTCCTCACGTCCGTTCCTCAGGGGTACAGCTGTCTCCCAGCTCCCCCAAGCAAACGATCTCGGCATTTTCCAGGAACTTCCTTCCTACTCTGTATCTCCACTTTTTTCACCGAGTCACACTCCTTTCTTGGAACCCCTGCTAGGGTACAGGGAATGGGCTGGTGGTTCACCATCCTCCCCGCTCTGGCTCGCCCCTATGTTGTTCTCAGGAACTCGGGTCTCCCTTCTGGCTCTCCCGCACGACACACCCATCCCTAGCACCGCACTAGGCTGACCACGTCCAGACGCTGCTCACGCCTCCCACTCTGCCTGTAGCACCCGGAGCTCGTGCCCGTGATTCAAGACCCACTGCAAACCCCATGTGCGGTATGGAACTTTCCCTGCCTTCTCCAGCCTCTCCCTTCTCAAAACTCCTTTAGCGCTTACCTTGCCCATTTAATCACACGCTTACATATACGTTTAATATGCACGTATAAGCGCACGTGGATGTGTGTGTACAGAGACCCAAACGCTTCTGTAATGCGCGTGCAAGGGGACGAGGGCTTGACCCGATGCACACTTTCTTTTGCCGGCAGGGCCGAGAACAGAGAGCTCTGTGTGAGACTGGCCCAGACGACGGACGCCCCGGGTCGGAGAAGGACAGGGAGGGGAAGACAGCAGAAGGGTGGTTAGCGCTCCTTTCAGATACTGCCTCTACCACAGGGTATCTTATCTAGTTATCTACCCAAAAATAGAGCTCAAGTTCCAGTGCAGGAACTTGATTAGTCATCGGTTGATTGGCTGGTTATTGGCCAGTCACTACAGCGCCGGAATCGAGGAAGAGTTCCAATGTTTAGGAACTGAAAATAATAAATAAACCAAGGAACAGATAAATCTACTTGTCCCAACTGACCCGGACCAGGCCATCATAACAGTATTCTTCAAAAGCTAGAGCAATTCTGTGGCATCAGTGTCCCGGTAAGACAGGGCTAAGGGAAGAAGAAAGGCACGACATAGCCTTCCCTGCTGAAACTTCCAGCCTTCGAGCCAGAAATGTACTCACTTGCTTGATACATATTTACTGAATGTTCTTCACATGCGCTGGGCTCAGGCAACACCATGGCGCACGGGCACTTTTCCAGACTTCAAGGATCTTATGGTCTAGAAGAACAACTACAAGAAGGTGGGTGAGGAGAGAGCTGGGTTGATGTAATGCATGCACTCTGGGCGTGTGGTCTGATATGTATATATATTTATATGTATATCGCTTAAGCCACACATAGGACCAGTAAGGCTTGGTGAGTATGGAAATGGCTCAAGGCGGCCAGTCCTACCCTACACCTCCCCACTTTCCCTCTCCCACAGCTCACACCTTTGTCCCGAGGTCTTTGGAGCTGTCTTCTCATGGTCCCTTGTGTACCATCACTTCTGCTTTTTTCCCAAAAGGATGGATCCAAAAGTTCTCTATCTCTGGAAGCCGCAGGGTCTGTTTCTGCCTGTGCATTTCTGCTTTCTTTCCTGAGTCCGAATCTGTCTGGAGCAAACCTCCAAGTCTGCCCAGGACCGTAGCAGAAGCGTTAAACCCGCCGGTGGATGTGGTAACTGTGAGACGTTGTTCCAGAATGTTCCAGCTAGACGGACTGTCTGCGGGGCGGTAGGCCGTGGGGTGGGGCTGGGTGGATGCTGTAAACTTCGGGGAACTGAAACTGAAGAAGTCACACAAGGTGAGGGGTAATGTATGTTGGGGACCAACTGATTTAATTCCATTCATTTTACTGAGGAAGATAAAGGGACCCAAAACGTCTTCCTCCCAGTCATGCGGCTTCTAAGCAGAAGAGCGAGCGTGGCCAACCCGACTTGCCGGTTCAGTTTCAGAATCCTTGCACAACACGCCACGTTTCCAGAGTGGCTCCCCGAAGCCAGAGCACAGGAGTAGTAGGACTGTTTGCTGTGTTTACCCCAACCTCCTATCATAATGGAGGAGGATGAGCCGCTCGCTATTTTGCAGCATCTAGAATAATGTCCGGCGCTCGGTAAGGGTTTGTGAAATGAAAGAAAAAGTTCTAAGACTGTGCTAGGTCACGTCCAATCCGGTTAAAGCCCCGCGCTTGAGGCAAACCCCTGATGAGATACTTCTAGGCCAAACCACTGCCTGCTCCTTTTTTCCAGTGGGCGGTTGGCTCATTTGGGCCGGTTCGCTGCGACCAGACGGTACCATTCTCCGAAGGAAACAACAGCCCTTCATGCGTGGTAAGTGCTTAACAAATGTCGCTTCCTTCCCACCTCTCTTCTAGGGGAGGCTTCTTTCCCCGCCGCTGTTTAATTCCTAATTGACTTTACTAACACTTTACTTCAATACTTTGACTCCTAAACTCTCTGGTAGGGTAGTGGATGACGGGTGAAGAGAATTTCCACATGGAGAGATGTCTAAGACAAACTATCCACTTCAAGCTCTACGTTCAACCGTTTGGAGCAGAGAGGCTGAGAGGCTCTGGCCCTCCCGTGGGAACTCCCACCAGAGATTCTGTCTCTGACAGGTGGAGCTTCCAGAAGGGAT
Organism: Taxidea taxus jeffersonii; assembly: GCA_003697995.1. NCBI lineage: Eukaryota > Metazoa > Chordata > Mammalia > Carnivora > Mustelidae > Taxidea > Taxidea taxus. The sequence continues at coordinate 6,916 of RCUC01066848.1, forward strand.
TTTTTTAAACCACGGGTTCAGTTGGGTGATGCCTCCCTCCTCTGAGTTCTGCCTGGGGACAGTCTGTATCACAATTAAGTTCTTTATTGGTATCTAATTTTAACAGCATTTTGTGTATAAGTTTTATCTCCGCAATAAAAGTAAACTGTGTAAATCTTGAGCATTGAGGAAAAATAAGAGCGGAAATAGGAGAAGACCATGAGAGACACAGCACCAGAGAATCCTCTCAGGGACGTTTACTAACTTAACAGCCCCACCCCACCCCCCTTTTTTAAAGGACAATCTAGGGATGCCTGGTTGGCTCAGCCAGTAGAGGGTGCCTGGGTTATGAGTTTCAGCTCCACAGTGGGTGCAGAGATTACTAAAAACAAAATCTTTAAAAAAAAATAAGAAAAAATGAAAAAGGAAGATCTAGTTATCAGCTTAATTTCATAGGCAAAAACATAAGAACGTTACTACATCAAGGCCCTAGAAGCTACATGAAGAACTGTTTTTCAAATAATGGATTATTTGGTGAAACAGGTAAAGCAGGTAAAAACAACCCAAATACCCACCAGCAGATGAGTGGATAAACAAAATGTGGTTTATTCGTACAACAGAAGAGCAGTCACCCTTACAACGAAATTCTGATACGTGCTGCCCAGGGATGGACCTTGAAGATATTGTGCTAAGTGCAATAAGCCAGACAAAAAAGGATAAATATCGTATGATTCCACTTATCTAAGGTGCCTACACTAGGCAAACTCAGAGAGACAGAAAGGAAGATAAAGGTTTCCAGGGATCGGGGAAAAAGGAAATGAGAAGTTCCTGTTTGATGGGGGCAGAGTTTCTGTTTGGGACAGTGAAAAAGTTCTGGAAATTGATAGTGATGGTGGTCGTACAACATTGAGAATATACTTAATGCTATTCGTACACTTACAAATGGTTAAAATGGTAAATTTTATGTTATATTTTATCATAATTTTTAAGAAAAATGGATCTTGCATTTTCAATTTCAAAAACATGTTCACTATTAGATATTTGGGAAATAAACCTATAAACCAACAGAGATAATCGCTGTTATCATTTTAATGTGTATATTCCCAGTGTCTTTCCTCTCTCTGTCTGTATATATTAAAATGGAGTCATATAGTACATATCATTGCATGAGCTGCTTTTCAGTTTTAACAATGTATGAGGACCCCTTAGTGTTAGACATGTACATTTTATAAATACTGTGACAAGGACCCTTGTCTGTGTATTTTGTCACACTGCTTATTGCTTCCTAATGGTAAATTTCTTAAAATAATTTAAGATCAAATCCAAGAGGATTTGAGGGTTGATGAAAACTAAGGGATAAATTCCTTGGACACCCAGGGTAGCTATAACTCTAGCATTGGCAGAGAGAAGAAAAATGATGAACAACTAAGAAAAGATGTTGGGTTTTAAACACCATGATCTATCATAACAACAGTGTCCCATGCTTTATGGTATGGCTATGCTCCGTGTTTTGCCCAACTCCAGTAAAATAGTTGTATTTTAAACATTCTGTTCAGACTATTTTTTCCCCTGAATTTTAACATTTAAATAATGAAATGATACAAAATACATATTAGAAAATGCAAATGTCCTCTATTTGTAACATTTATAAAAATACTACTACAGGGACACCTGGTGGCTCAGTTGGTTAAGCGGCTGCCTTCGGCTCAGGTCATGATCCCAGCGTCCTGGGATCGAGTCCCACATCGGGCTCCTCGCTCGGCAGGGAGCCTGCTTCTCCCTCTGCCTCTGCCTGCCTCTCTGCCTGCCTCTCTGTCTGCCTGTGCTGGCTCTCTCTAACAAATAAATAAATAAAATCTTAAAAAAAATACTACTACAGAATACTATTGTATTCTTCTACAATATTAGTTTTCTTTGCATTTACAAACATACCATTTTTTACAATAATGTACATACTACTTTGTTACTCTTTACACAAATAAATTTTGGGTATTTCATCAAATGGATTCACCTTAGTTTATTTAAAGAGAATATTTAACTTAACATTTAAATTATTTCTAATTTTTTGCTATTTCATAAGAAATTTATATGATAAATATTTATATGATAAATATCCACATAGATATAGACACACAGATTTTTATCCGTATATTTATGGAAACATCCTTAGTGTGAAATTACTGGGTTAAAGAATATATACATTAAATATGAAAGCTACTGTTCTCCTAGTTCCGAACCATTTCAGGCATTGTTACTCCAATAAGACTGTATATAAGTACACAAATATTTCATATTTATACTCATACTAGTAATGTATAAGATTGCCAGTCTGTTTGTAGACTGGGAAGCTTATAAACAGCAGAAACTTATTTCTTACAATCTGGAGTCTTAGAAGTCCAAGATCAGGGTGCCAACATGGTAGAACTCTGGGAAAGGCCCTTTTCCTGGTTCTGTTTAAAGCGTCAGTCTTCTTGCTGTGTTCTCGCATGGCCAAAGGGGCAAGAAGGCTCTAGAGTCTTTAATATAAGGACACTACTCACCTCCCAAAGGCCATACCTCCAAATGCCATCACACTGGGGAGTGGGTTTGAAACCCGAAGAATTTTGGGGAGATGCAAACACTCAATCTACAGCAGAATGTCAATTTTTCCTAACTGCCACCAATGTGGCTATTACAGTTTTTTTAAATCTTTGCTAATATGAAGAATTACCAAAAGAGTGGGATAATTCAAAATAACCAAAGTATTTTATATTACTTTGAATATTAATATAACCCTCTTTTCAAGTGTATATTGGCCAACTGTACTTCCTCAGTGAACTCCCTGCTCACATCTCATCCCATTTTTTTTTAAGTTGTTTTTTTGTAGATGTTCTTCTATAGCATGAGTAAGTACCCTTGTCTATGACATATGGTAAGCATACTTCCTTTATCTGGCTGATGGTGTAAGTAGGTAACATAAGTTTTTAGTTTTCATACTGTTTGACACTGATAGGCCTATGAAGAAAGGCCTTCACAACAAAGCATTATTTTTTTTAATTACCCTAAACCCCAAAACTTTATTTTGGCACAACCATGATCTTATATTTTACATTAAGAAAATACTTAATTTTTGGGGGCGCCTGGGTGGCTCAGTTGGTTGGGCAGCTGCCTTCGGCTTAGGTCATGATCCCGGAGTGCCGGGATCGAGTCCCACATCGGGCTCCCAGCTCCGCGGGGAGTCCGCTTCTCCCTCTGACCTTCTAGCCTGTCATACTCTCTCTCTCACTGTCTCTCTCTCAAATAAATAAATAAATAAATAAATCTTTAAAAAAAAAAGAAAAAGAAAATACTTAATTTTTCCAGTTAAACCTCTCCAGACTGTTTTTAGATTTGGTATGCTAGGATTTTAATGCTATTTTCCCCAAAATAAACTATCCTTTCTCTATGATTTAAATACCAGTTTGAAATTAAATCACTTCCGGGTGGTGGGGTTACATTATATGTTTAAATTAAAAAAAAATTTTTTTTAAATTTAAACATATGTGTAAAGATAACAAAGTAGTATGTACATTTAAACATATGTGTAAAGAGTAACAAAGTAATATGTACATTATTGTAAAAACTGGTATGTTTGTAAATGCAAAGAAAAAAACAAAAAAAAACCAAAAAGAATCTTAAAACACTGCATCAAACACTAATGATGTATTTTACTGTGACTAACATAACACAATAAAAATTAAAATAAATAAAATCTTCTCAAAAAAAGAAAATAAATCACTTCCTATATAAATCACTGATGTGTTTCTGGACTTCTTAGTCTACAGCCTTTGGAGGAAAAATAACCCTTGCTCTCTTGTAAGAATGGCAGTAAAATTTTCTGAGTAGACAGAGAAGCAAGCTAGGAAACCTATGAAGAGCAGCTCTGAGTGCTTGTTTCTTGAGACACATACATCTCTTTCAAGATTATTTTTGTTTCTGTTGCTGTGGGATTTTCCTTCTTTATGTCTTCTCTTTAGTTCCTATACAAGCTGGAGGTTCAGACCTAAAGAAGAAAGCTGCTTTCAACTATCTCTCTAGCTCTGAGGCTTACCCGTAACCCCCAGACAGGAGACAAACAACAGGTCAAAAGAAGGGACCTCCTCCCCCAGTACTGACACACCCCCAATAGTACCCAAACACAGTCCGGATGTGATCTCTGAAGATGACAGATACTCAAATAAACTCAAACAGAAACATTAAGTTCGACATATACCTCAGACATAAAATGAAACCTGCCAGAATCCAGACTTGGAGCACAGCAGAGAAGGGGACTTGCTCTAGTCCTGATTCCATCATATGATCCTTGAAACTGTCTTTAGTAAAGCCTTCATTTCCTTGCCATCTGAGAAATAGGGGTAATCACTGTGATCCTGCCTTAAGTCACAGAGTTCCTGGGTGCACTAAATGAGACGATATATTATAAAAAGTATAGAAGATGTAATTTACTAGGCAAATATAAGGAATCACTGTAAAATACTAACAATAGGCCTTTAAAGCTTGAGATGGCCTTAAATGCTATACAGCAGTACCGTCTCATAGAAGTACAACACAAGCCTCTGGGGCACCTGGCTGGCTCAGTCAATTGAGTGTCCCTCTCTTGATTTCATCTAGGTCTTGATCTCATGGTTCTGAGCTGCGGCTGGTGTTGGGCTCCATGCTAAGCACAGAGCCAACTTAAGAACTTAAAAAAAAAAGGGGGGTGGCGCCTGGGTGGCTCAGTGGGTTAAAGCCTCTGCCTTCGGCTCTCGGGTCATGATCCCAGCCCCACATCACGCTCTCTGCTCAGCAGGGAGCCTGCTTCCCTTCCTCTCTCTCTGCCTGCCTCTCTGTGTACCTGTGATCTCTGTCTGTCAAATAAATAAATAAATAAAAATCTTAAAAAAAAAAGAAATATAATGCAAGCCTCATATGCAATTAAAAATTTTTTTAGTAACCACATGAAAAGAAAAATTGAGACAGGTGAAATTTGAGTAACATATTTAACACAATCTATCCAAAATATTATCACTTTAATATGCAGTTGATATAAATTATTAAGGATATTTTACATTCTTTTTTAAATTAAGTCTTCCAAGTCCAGTGTGTATCTTACAGGTGTATCTCGATTTAGACTAAAATTTTAAGTGTTCAGTAGCCATGTGTGGTAACTACCTTAATAGTGCAAATATGTGGTCTAATTTTATAGAGTGGAAAACTGAGATTCAGAGGTATTAAGGGATTTTCTTCAAGGTCATCTGATTTTATTACAGTAGAGTTTGGTTTAGAATTTCAACCCTTTAACCTACCTGTACTTCATTTTTGCACTTAGTGTGGTAGCGATTAAATTTTTTTCCCCCCAAGTTTTATCTGCCTAATCTAACACCATTTCCTGAGTGAATCATCCTTTCTGCGCTAATTTAAAACAACGCTTTTAAATATAGTAAATCCCTATATATAAAGTGCAGATGTTTCTGTACGTTACATTTTGTTCTACCATCTTTGAAGGAAAAGGATCTCCTGGGTGTGTGTAGTGATTATCTGCCAGTGGTTTTCCATAGAATTTACAATGACAAAACAATGCATAACATTTTTAAAGTTTATATACGAACACAGAACCCTGAAAAAGCACATTTCATATATGCGGTTCTCATCACAGAGCCTGCTGCCAGCTCGCGAGGCCTCCATTTCCCGGGACACAGGTGCAGACGCACCCGGGAACCCACGCACACCTAACAGCCCAAGACGCAGATTCAGGGTGTAGGCGTGGAGGTGCCGGGGGAAGGCCAGCGCGAAAGGAGGAGACAGAAATCCGAACCACAAGTCCCGGACTGCAGCGACAACAGTGAGCCTGCAACTCAACCGCCCCAGAACCTGCGGGGGCGGCCGGCGCGTCCTCCTTCCGGAAGCCCAGCGGCGGGCACGCGGCGTAGAGTCGCCAGGCTCGCGTGAGGGGCGTAGAGCGTGGCTGGAGAGCGCGGGGGCGTGGCTGGAGGCCATGGGGCGTGGCTAGAGGCTACGGGGCGTGGCTAGAGGACGGTGAGAGGTCCGGGCGCAGAGCGCGTTTGAAGGGTGCGGGGCGTGGCTAGAGGGCGCAGGGCGTGGTTGGAGGACGTGGGGCCTGGCGGGAGGGGGCGTGGGGCTTGGAAAACAAATGTCCCGCAGACGCGGTGAAAAAGCCGACCATGGACCATCGTGGGTTGCTGAAGACGATAAAAGAGGCAAGCAGCTGAGCTGCGAAGTGCACATCTCCTTGCACTTTGGTCCAAAGGTGATTTTGGAGAGCAGCTAAGTAGAAAATTGAGAGAAGGCAGATTGTAGCACGATAGGAAATGAACACTTAGATATGGAAGCAGTATAGATTTTAAGCTGGTAAATTCGGGAAGGGGAAAAACTAGCAAATTAGGGACAACCTAAACTTTTTTTACACAGGGAACGAAAGGATATCTATACATATTGAACACATGAGTTAAAATCTCAATGAAGGAAATGAATTTTAAGTTCTACAGACATGACAAATGGAAGAAGTTTCCAGAAGTTGTAGAATGTGCTTGGCATGTTAAAGGAATCAGGACATTTATTCCTCTGGGAAAAGAAAGGCAGGATAGATAAAAAGATTCGTTTGGAAGTGGTCAGGAGGTCTCTGACTGCGAGACAGTTTTTCAGGGTGTCGCCGAGGGATAAAGAATGAGAGCTCAGAGTGTGGTTTTACGACGTCGGTAGAAGTGACAAGCAGCGAGTGTTCCATTTAACTCCCTGATCAATGCCCTGCCCAGTCAGAAACAATTGGTCTGGTTTAAACTGACCGTGTGGGCCGTGAGGCCCCGCTGCTCCTCAACTGACTGCCCCCACGTCTCCCAAAGCAGCTCCAACGTTCTCCACCTGCAAAACTGAGGCCCCCCATTTAGAAGAGGAGCTGGATTCAGTGAGAAAGCTCCACTTAGAATCTCACACAAAAGACTTGTTTTCAGGTGTACTAACCCAACAGTCTGAGCCAGGAACTAAGGTATAAGAGGGGAGCAGAGATTTTGAAAACGGGCACAAAAGATAAGGAAGAGGAGCTACTCCGGGAGTCCTCCCTTTTCCCCGATAGACTCCAAGCGCCACTTCTTCCGTGTTATCCGTCACTAGCGATAGTGGAGCCCCTAGTGCTGTTTCCTCTGCCAGATGGAAGGAGGATTTCCTCTGCAAGGTTAACTGCCTTCAGCTTCTGGCAGCCCTTTCTGAAGTCCAGATCTCTGCTTGGGCAAAGTGATGGCACAGCTCATGTGTGGGGGATGAAACAAGCAAGCTTCAGTTTCATTACAGGCCTTTTTTGGTTTTGCTCAAGGACGAGGTAGAAAACTCTTTCAAGAAACAGCCGCCGCATATGTGTGGGCTGGGATGCCCCTTGGCTTTTCTACTTCCTCAGAGGCACCGCTTCTCTTTCAATGTGTGTAAGGGCTGTGACTATTTTCCCCAGGAATGTCTCTCACCACAGCCCACGAAAAGGTGTAAACGTGGGGATGGAGCCTGGCCGTCAGTGCGGGGAGAGAAGCATGAAGGCCGCAGGCCTTGTTCCAGGCACACCAGTCTACATGGAGGGCAGAAGGAAAACAAAACCAAGTTGTGCCATTTTCCATTCCCCCTTTTCATCCCTCCTCTTCTGATACACTTCTCTTAAAGCCACTTAAAACTCAGTGACCTCAGGGCGCCTGGGTGGCTCAGTTGGTTAAAGCCTCTGCCTTCAGCTCAGGTCATGATCCTGGGGTCCTGGTATGGAGCCCCACATCCGGCTCTCTGCTTCTCCCTCTCTCTCTGTTACTCCCCCTGCTTGCTCTGTCAAATAAATAAAATCTGAGGGGAAAAAAGGAAAAAGAAAAAGACCAAGAGAAACCTATTCTGGTTGGCTGAGCAAATGGAATGGAAGTAAACTTGATAATGGGAGGAAATTCGGAGCCACCATTCTGACCTTACCTCCCATGCTGGGACTCCAAAAGATAAGGTGGGAAGTTAAAGAACCACAGCCATTTGTGGCTTCTAGTGAGAACCGTGAATTCGAAATTTTTTCCTGATTTTGAAGATGAAGGTTACTCACACAAACAACAGATGTTTTTGTTGTTACTGACTTTTAGCCCCAAATATGAGCAGTTCAGGCTATCACTCTCTCCTGTGCTATTTTAGGTGATGCAGTGCGTGGGCTCCAAAAGGATCCAATATCCACAGCAGAGCACAGACATTATTCCTTCCAGGTTTCCCTTTACTTCTCTGCCTTGGCATCAAAAAGTCATGGAATTCTAAAGACCTTCTAATGGTCTATCAGGCCTAAGGGTCACATGAACATCCGCTTTTTGTTTTGTTTCATTGAGGTATGAATGAAAAAGTGGAAGGCAGAGTGTATACCGTAATCATTTATGTATGCACTGTGAAAGGGTTCCTGGCTATCTGCTTTATCTCATGCAAGTGCAGGAGAAATGCTTGTTCTCAAGAGAGTGGAGACAAAAATGGAGTTTTTCAGAATAAATGTTTATTTAAGAATTAAGGAAAACCAAAAACATTAAAGCATAGGAATACATTGACTGAATACAAGTGTCTCGTTTGGTCTGAAATCTTGAAAAAGTTACTCTAACTACTTACCTGAGGTAGATTTAGGTCGGCACTGTCTCAAGAGAACCTCCATCCATCCCAGAAGTTACCTTCTAGTTTTGGCTACAGGCTCCCAAGTGGTCCTCTCCAACCTCAGGTTATGCTCTATGAATAACACCAACACCTTTTTCCCCATGGTTAAAGCCCTCACACTCAGACCTGTCTCATACCCTGACTGTTCTCCATTACAGGGATGGTCCATCCTTTATTTACTTAAAGACTAGAGACAATTACCAGTAAGATTAGTTGAAAGAAGGGGCAAGTCATTGCCCTACCAATGATACAAACTCTGTCCCCTTCTCCAAGTTCTAATGACTAACAAGTAGCCATAAGGACTAACTTTTGTCACCACCATGCCATATACCCAATACTATTTTAATTAAGTATTACAACCACCAAACATATACTAGTGATAGGCATGACCTGCACCAACCAAAGAGAAACAAATACATCTTGCGTGTTTTAGCGCACTGGGCAACTTTTCATGGTATAAGAGCTATTTTATGAAAATTACTAAAACACAACAGATCAAATAAACTTCCAGCATTTGTTCTAAAAAGAAAAAAAAAGACCAAAAAAACCCAAGAAAACCCCACCCTAGAACCAGATTCCTTATTATCACTATAAGCTATATCCACTGACCCTAAGATTATCAAGCTCACCAACCAGTCATTAGGATCAAAGCTTAGAGCTGTACACAGGCAGCAGCTGGCCACCTCCATAAGTCTGATGCCAACACTCTCTCGAGTACAGGGATTTGTTAAAATAAACAAGAGAACCCAGACTAGCAACAAAATATTTACTCACCAGCCTATCGTCCCAAATACTGTAGGAATCTTAAGCATTTATATTAAATGTCTTTTAATCTGAGGGAAAAAAAAACCCTCAGAACTGTCCATCTATAATCACTGGATTAATTATAGTATTTCTAGAGAATGTTACAGATAATCATTAATTATCCTGTTAAATTGGAGATGAGGCTTATCCTTAAATCTCTGATGAATCTGCCCACTCCTTTTCCCTTCTAGCATTCAGAATCCTACATTCGAAGCCACACAGATACCTTATGTCGTGGTGACTGCAATCCTTTCCCTGGGAATAAAAAGTATCCTCTTTCCTTGGAAGAACTGAAATAAACGAAAGGCATATCATTATGGGGCTTGATGTGCTAAAAACAGCAGGATAATGGAGTGAAAAGAACACCAGCTTTGGAGTCTGGGATACTCAAAATCACGAAGTTTTGGCTCCTTCATGAAAAACGCATCCTTATGTGTTTTACTCTGTGCCTCCTCAGGCTTAAACCTTTCTTTTGGTTTCCCTTAATCATTCTGCAAGGAGCTGAAGAGCATTTTATCATTGAAAGAGACGAGTTAAATAACGTCATAAAAATTCGGGATGCTAGCGACATCAGGACACGACTGTTAGACTGAAATCTGCATTTCTGAGTTTAAAAGAAATCAATCTCTAAAGCTGAAATTTCAAATGGCAGTGATCCTCCCAAAGATGTTTGAGGGAAAGGAAATTTTTGAGGGCAATGCCTTAACTCACACGACATAAAACACTGAGTATTCTGCCTCTTTATGAAGTTGGCCCTCCAAAGGGGGAACTTTTGGGGAGAGTTCTGATCTAGGGGAACTACTACTCCCTAGCCGTTCAGTTCTTTTCACTACCAGCGAAAGGTTCCCAGGCTACTGTCAACACACGGGTCCCCGGTCTAGCCAAGAATAAAAAAACCGACAAGGGCCGAATCAATATAATTCTTTTCCCCCAATAGGAACACATGCCACACCTTCTATCACAAAGTTACAGTCCTTTTCTTTATTGGATTTCCAAATTTTAAAAAGTGAAAAGTAAAGCAATCATTAAGTGGTTCAGATAAAAGAAAAGCATCTTTACCTGAGTTACCCATCAGGCCCACTGTGACCTGCCCTAGCTCCTCCCAGAATCTGAACAACGGTTTACATACCGCCGCCACTGAAAGTCACGTCGACCATGTGGGTCAACTGTTACCTCTCCTATGTACACAGTCCAGAGTTCGAGCCCTCACTGGCGCAAAACTCTCCGCAGAGCACGTTCTTTGGGACCCAACGAGGGAGGAGTTTCTAGCAAGGCTTTTTTCAGACTCAAGGGGGTTTTTCACTAATGTGAGTTCCCCGGTGTACCACGAGAGCTGGTCATTGACAGAAGTTTTTCTCACTCAGAGACCTTGTAAGGTCTTTCCTCAGATTGGGTTTCTTTGGTGCAAACCCAAGGCGGCTCTCCAACTCATGTTTTTGCCACATTCAAGACAAATATACATGTTTTCACCAGTATGGCTTCTCTGAAGAGTAAGAAAGTCATAGTCTGTAAGAAGCTTTTTACATACTTGCTGGGGTTTCTCCCCATTGTGGGCTTTCTGACGGCCAGTGTGACGTGCATACCGTCCGAAGCTCTGTTGACGACGAGGGCATTTAAGAAGTCCTCTGGTGTGAATTCTCTCGGGATGAGGAGGGCTTGAGCACTGCTGGAAAGCTCTCCCACACTCACTGCATTTGTAAGGTTTCTTACCTGTAGGAATCCCCTTGTGGGTGATCAGATACAGGCTTGGACTAAAGGTTTTTCCCCAGCCTCAGGGCATCTGTCAAGGTTTCTCACTGAAGTGACTAATTAAGTGTTCTGTTAGGGTCGCTCTCTGGGCAAATCATTTCTCAGCTTCCCACAGCTGTTTTCTCTGGTCCCCACTGAAGTCCGAGCTCTGAGGAAAGTCTGAGATTTGCCTAGAGCTCTTTACTGGGTCCTCTGACATGTTGTAAGTACATTTCTTAGGGTGTTCTAACTTCTTGTCTATTCAAGACATTTGTGAGGCTTCTGACGCATGGGGAGGACTGAGCTCAAGATCTTTCTCGCCCATATTACAGAGATACGGTTTTTCACCGATACGGATTGTCTGATGTTGAAGAAGGGCTGAGCTCTGGTGGAAGCTTTTATCACATACACTGTATTTATAGTGCAGCTCCTCGGTCTGCGTTCTCATTTTCTGTGGGGCAACAAAGTCCATGCCCAGCAGGAAGCCGCTCTCGCACGCAGACCACTGATGTGGTTTCTCTTCCATGTGAATTCTTTGATGCACAATGAGGTCTGAGCTACAGCTGAAACTTTTCTCATATTCAAGGCATTTAAAAGTGTGAGTGTGAGTCGCCTGATGCCTGATTAGGTTGGCACTCCGGGTAAAACTTCTCATACATTCCAAGCATTTATACGGCTTCTCACCTGTATGGACTCTCTGGTGTACGATAAGGTCGGATTTCTGACCAAAGCATTTCTCACAGGCACCACACTTATAGGGCTTCTCCCCAGTATGAACTCTCTTATGAACAATGAAGGCTGAACGGTGTCGGTAACTTTTCTCACACTTATTACATTTGTAGGGCCTTTCGCCAGTATGAGTTCTCTGGTGGCTAATAAGATCTGATTTCCCACTAAAAGCTTTTTCACACTCCAGACACTTAAACGGTTTCTCCCCTGTGTGAGTTCTTCGGTGCCTTATGAGGTTTGTGCTTCGACTGAAGCATTTATCGCACTCACTACACAGATACGGTTTCTCGCCTGTATGGCTTCGCTGGTGGACAAGCAGATCAGAGCTCTGACCGAAATTCTTGCCACAAATATCGCATGTATAGAATTTTTTACCTGCATGTGTTCTCTGGTGTCCCGAAAGGGCCAGGTGGTGCCAAAAGCTCTTCTCACATTTGCTACATTTATAAGGTTTCTCGTAATTGTGGATCCTCTGGTGTGAAGTAAGATCTGAGCTTTGGACGAAGGTTTTCTCACACATATCACATCTATAAGGTTTCTCCCCAGTGTGGGATCTCTCACACATAATAAGAGCTAAGTTCTCACAGAAGTTTTGCTCACATGCAAGGCACTGGTATATCTGATCATCTATTTGAGTAATCTCATGCACATGAATAAAAATCTTTCTACCCTTCTGAGGGCATCCATGATAGATTTTCCTCTTCTGAGTTCTCTGATTATATCTCTCTTCTGAAGTGAACATTTTCTATGGCTCTCTCCTAGGGAGTTTTCCACTGGTCTTCTTGACCCATCGTGTTCTTCATAGCTGTTTTCTTCGTAAGAACTTGAGAGATAAATCTGTCGTAGGCCTTTCAGTCAGGAGCAGTCCATCTCTACACGTCTGCAGCATCATATACGCTGACTCCTTATGTGTATTTCCAACCCTGTGAGACAAAGAAGTATGATTTATACTCCTTAACTAAGAAAAGAACGCTCAAAGTTCAAATTACTGCAGGGAAAACGGAAATTCTCCATTGGACTCCATACGTGCACCAGTTTTTACAGGGGTTGAGACCAGTTAGTTTTCCTCTTTTCTAATAAAAAACTAGTTAGCAACACATGCGAAAAAGACCAGGAAGAGTTATTTCTTTTATGATGAGCCCAGGTGATCTCAAAACCACGGCTCTTCCTTTTTCCCTGGCTTCAACTGAGTAATCAAGGTAGGCCTCATAGTTAGTAGACTTGCTCAAGAGGAAAACCGCCCCCAAGGGGCCCTGGATATCTAGGTAGGCTTCTCCATCGGAAGCTTTGGAAGGAAAACGGTAATGGTATTAGAATTCCCACGGGGAGAGAGAAGGGCTTCTGCAGCTCTGTCATCCTAGCTGTGTGATGCTGGGCAAGTTATTCAACAACTCTTCCCCACCTAGCTTGCTCCTCTGTAAAATGGGATTCATAACAGAAATTATTTCACATTGTTGACCGGAACGGTAAGTTCAACGCCCTGCATCTCGTGTAATTTCCCCAGGTTAGCTCGCGCGCTATTAGCATGATAAAGTTCTGATCACGTGAGCACAAACCCTCCTCACAAAGAAAAACTCTGATGACTACAGAGGAAAGACGGGCTTCAAACCGCTTTTACACCAGGCTTTTCTTTACACAGTGAAGAGATGTGGGAGACTTTCTCTCCTGCCAGAGGCTTACACAAGTACTAAAGCCCCCCAGGTTGAGCACCTTAAAGACAGAAGGCCTTCTACAGAGGAGGATCTCTCTACCTTAACTGAAAACAGCCCTCTGCTCAGGCTGCCAGTGCTCCTCTCCTCCTGGGTAAGAGATGCTGGTCAAAAGAGTTGGAGATCAAGAAGGAGAGGGAGAGGAGATACGGAGATCTTCCAACTGAGGACCTATTTTCCACGAAGCTACTCCGGTAGATGAACTAAAGGTGTTGACAGCAGATAACAGAAAAGCGGGCTGATGCCGTACACTGGGCTGACTCGAGAGCGCAGCACGCGGCGTGAGGTGGTCCTTCCATTTATCAACCGCTCACAATACACCAAAGAAGAAACATCAGAAACGAAAGGAGGAAAAACACCATTTTCTGTGTCCTTCACGATTACTCTTTCCAATGCCTTTCCTTCGGTCATTCTGGATGACAGACTGCCTCTGCTCAGTCCGTCGGTGTCCTGGATTCCATCCCTTTCCTCCACGAGGACATTACCCAGCAATTCTACCCTCCCGGTCCCGCACCCGTTCTTTTCTTCCGGATCACACTACCCAGCAAACTGGCTGTCCCCGCTCTCCCAGAGCAAGTGTACAACCAACGTGAAAATCTCTCTTGTCCGCCTCATCCTCGAGCTGTCACCCCACTTCTCTGTTCCTTTCTACAGCAAAATTCCTCAAAAGAAATAAATCTGGTCATTGTCTCCAACTCTTGCCTTCTAAGGTTTCCAGAACATCCTTCAACCTCACAGTCCTCACCACTCTGCCAAAACTGCTCCTGTTGGAAAGCCACAAGCCCCTAAGCCACCTGCCTCCTGCTTTCCACTGGGACTCCCCTCCCTGCTTTTCTGCTGAGCACACGCCACTCGCCCTGGCCTCCCTGCTGCTGCTCACACCAGCCGGCTCACCCCCACTTCAGGATCTTTGTACTTGCTGCCTCTCCTGGCTAAAGCACCGTCCCCTCTAGATTTCCAAGGCTCCCTCCCTCGCCTTCCTCAAATCTTTGTCTGGCCATCCTACTTGACATTGTAATACACCTGCATCCCAGCTGACCCAACCTACAACACTTCCGCCCCTCCCTGTTTTATTTTTCTCCATAGCATGTCAGCCCCTACAGGACCGGGATTTTTGTTCATTTCATTTGCTGTTTCCCTAGTACCTGGCACACAGCAGGTGCTCAACGCTAAAACGGAAGTCCTTATTTGGCATCTATGGACTCCTAAATAACCTAGGAACACTGTGAAATTGCCTGCAAATGTTATTTGGTATGTGTACATTCTTCCAGGGACAGAGTCCAGTGTTCTCCAACTGTCAGTGTAGCCTCTAGGCCTCTGTGTATTCATGTGCGAGGAAACGCTATGAGAACGAACTGAACATGACCCTTGTAAGTGTGATGGACCAGAACTCAAAACAAAGCAGCTATACAAGCAGCATAAGCAATGGCCACCTGAATTCAGAGGAAACAATGAGCCAAAAGGATCCAGAATATGGATGACTTTCTGTTTCACCAATTTGCTGACTGGTTTTCCAATTTCCATTCAGCGATTTGTAAACTCTCCATGTGTAAGGCACAGAGACAATTGTTCTGATTAAAAAAAAAAAAGTTATTTGTAAATATCAAAAGAAATCCCAAGGCTCCAAATGTCAACTCAAACATGTTCTTGTGTTTAGTTTTAGGGAATGAGAGAAAACTAGATGGGGTTGGAGTAGTTTGAGTCAAGGCATAGACCATCTACAAGAAATGTAATGTTAAAACCACTAAAGAGGGAGGCGCCAGGGTGGCTCAGTGGATTAAAGCCTCTGCCTTCGGCTCAGGTCATGATCCCAGGGTCCTGGGATGGAGCCCCCATCAGGCTCTCTGCTCCGTGGAGAGCCTGCTTCCTCCTCTCTCTCTGCCTGTCTCTCTGCCTACTTGTGATCTCTGTCTGTCAAATAAATAAATAAAATCTTAAAAAAAAAACCAAACCACTAAAGGGGGACAAAAATGAGAAAATGGGATGTACCACTGAAAGAGGAGTAAAGTCCACAGCTCTGAGAAGGGGAAGCAGGTGAGCTAAACAAAAATGACTCACATTTATGTTAAATACAGTAACTCTACACCCTAGATTTCAAATATTCGATCACATCACCATGATTGATAAAACGATTACAGAAATTGCACTTTCTGGTCCAAATTACAAGTTCCAGGTGACTCTTGTAGTATCATACAAGAATTCCTTGCCCTCCAAGATCATTTCTCTCTCTTCATTTGA
Organism: Taxidea taxus jeffersonii; assembly: GCA_003697995.1. Classification (NCBI taxonomy): domain Eukaryota; kingdom Metazoa; phylum Chordata; class Mammalia; order Carnivora; family Mustelidae; genus Taxidea; species Taxidea taxus. The sequence goes on from RCUC01066848.1 coordinate 22,755, forward strand.
TCATGGATACTCTAGGAAATAAGTGTACACACCTGAGCCGCCAGGGAACCCCTGCTCCCCAGTGAAGCCTCTTAAACATGAGCGCGTTTCTGTCCTCATGATACCAGAGAATGAACACAATTCTGTGTATTTATCAAGATGCTGGGTCTCCAAGTTCGCCTTGTTGACTCATGTCTCTAGTTCTCAGGGGCTGCAAGGGCGGGCACCCAGAGAACACACACCTCGATTACTGAGGAACCATGGGTCTCTGGACAAAGAGTTATCCAAAAACTAGTAACAAAAAAACAAAACAAAAACAAAACTGACAAGTGTTAAAACAACAGATGACACACTAAGCACCAGAGTACATTCTGCGGCTGTCACAATCAGCCCCCAAAGCCTACAGTGTCACGAAGAACCCAGCAGCGCTTCGAACTCAGTGCCCTGCGTCTGCTCTTGCCTCACTTCCAGTCAAACAGGAGGTGAGCAAAGCAGCTGCCCGTAGCTGAAATCCGGACCCACTCCGCCACTCCTCTGCCCGATCTCAGTTCCGGGCAAATCCATCCTCTCCTGTCCTCAGGCCCAAACCGTGGAGTCACCCGGTAATCTTCTCTCTCACTTGCCACAATCGAGCCATCAACAAATTCACGAGCTCCATCCTCAAAACCAGAATGCGACCACTTCTCACGGTGTCTCCTGTGGCAACCCTGGTCGGGATCATGCTCATTCTCACTTGGAGGATGATAAAAGCTTCCTAACTGGTTCCCACCAGTTAAGGGCTGAAGGGGTGCTCCCCAGATCTGTATGCTGAAGCCTTAACCCCCATGGTTAATCCCCTTGGGATGTTACTATATTTGGAAACAGGACAATTATTTATTTTTTTAAAACATTTTTAAAGTAATCTCTACACCCAACGTGGGGCTCGAACTCACAACCCTGAGATCCAGAGTCACATGTTCTACTGACTGAGCCAGCCAGGGGCCTCTGAAGATAGGACCTTCATTTTTATTTTTGGAGACAAGACCTTTAAAGGGTAAAGTTGTCTAATACAGTCCAATGCGATTGGTGTCGTTATGAGATCAGGACACAGAGGTATCTGGGATGGCATGCAGGGGGAAGACCAAGACCACATGAGGACAGAAGGTGGCCATGTGCAAGCCAAGGAGAGATCTCAGAAGAAATCAAACCTGGCACTTTGATCTTGAACTTGCAGCCTCCAGGACTGTGAGGAAATAAACTGGCTGTTCAGAGCGCTCAGTCTGTGGCGTTTCACCACGGCAGCCCTGGCACGTCCTGCCAGCCTCCAGTCACCACCCTCCTTACGCTCGAACCCTCGACCCTGCTGCCAGGGAACTCCAGTTAAAATAAAACAGGTTCTCCTCTGCTCCCTTCGGTGGCTTCCCCTCCTCCCGCTGCCACCAGGCCCTCACGACGGCCCAAGACACTAGGTTGCTCTGCCACCCTGACCACTGCGGCTCATTCGCTCTTTCACTGTTCTCCCCGCACGCTGCGAGGACAGACCCACCATGGCCTTCTGGCTGTCCTCGTCCAAACACTCCCCTTAGGGCCTTTGCCCATCCTTTCTTGGGTCCCCAGCTTTCTTCCTCCAGGGATGTGCAGTTATCTCTTAATTCCCTCAACTATTTCTTCAAAGGTCACTTCTCAAGGATGCTTCTCCGGACCACCGGATTTAGAACTGACCTGCCCCCACGCCCCAGCGGTCCCTAGCCCGCTCTTCTGCTCGGTTTCCTCCACAGCATTTACCACCTTCTGACACACGGAATAATTCGTTTGCTTATTGCCTAAAACACGGCAAGGATGCTTATCTGTTCTGTGTGCTGCTCTTTCTTTAGTACACAGGGCAGCGCCAGGCACACAGTTGGTGCTTAATAACCACTAAGTCCTTGTCATTCCACTTGTGTCCCTACGGTACAGGAAAAGGGCCAGATGCCAAAGGCATGGGAGCTGCTCGGGAGCCACTCAGATGGGCACAGTCGAGAAGACGGAGGGCGCAGCTCCGAAGGCTAGAGGAACTGCAGCTTACCCAGAAGCTAACTGGAAGGAAAGCGGCCTTGACTTCCTGGTCCTGAGAATTTGGTTTCTCAAGGGAGAGCGCGGTCTGTAAGACACAAGGATAAGAAAAGGATTCATAGTTACACAGGAGCAGATTCAGGACCGGGTCGCTTCCTCTGAAGAACCTGAAAATGGGTAAACTAGTTTCCTTAAAAGAGCAGTTGGGTTTTCTTATATAATCCCTTAAATTCAATTCTGAGGAGGTTGATCATAGTCTTAAACCTTCCCATGGAACTTTCTGGAAAAGAACCTGAACGCCATCCGCACCATCTATAGCTTCCCGGGGACTGTAATAACACGGAAGACAGCGCCACAGCCCTAACTCTCAGGGGAGCCGGCACAGGCCAGGGTGTCAGTCTCCCCGCGGGAGCCGGGGCGGCCCTCACCTACAGGGCAGTCGGGGCCACAGGGCGCACCTGCGGCTCATAGAGCCCCGGCTGGACCATCAGCGCCCTTCCTTTGCTGGCGGGCGCGCACTGATCATATTTCTGGTCGTTCAACATCTACAACGGCCTAAGGGGACTTCTATTTCCGCCACAAACACCTTGGGAGGCAGCAACTCGGGGCATAAAAGAAGTTTGCGCACTCAGACTTGTCCACCTATTCATTCCCGCAGCAGCTTGAACCTGCCTTTCCAGGCCGCCGAGGCTTCCGGTCCGTCGAGACCCTTTCCTGCTACTGAGGATCAGAAGCGAGAGAGGAACTGCTCAGCCCCAGACAGCGCGCGGGGACCCGGGGTGGAGGCGCTCCCGCCAGCCGCGGGGGAAAGCGGCCACGGTTCACGGTCAGGTTCAGGTTCAGGCAGAGCAGACACAGGCCATTCTCGCGCTCCCTCACAGGGCACTTAGGACACCCGCACAGAACCTAGGGGCCGGCTACTTGAGGACGCTCAACAGTCAACAGCACGCAGGGCAAGGAAGACCAAAACTGAAAGCCCAACCCGACCGGCGGTGAGGGGACCCCGCCGAACGCCAGACGGCCGGGAACCAACAAGTCAGGGACACTCAAGCTTAATTCAATGGGGATTTTTCAGAAAACCTGAGTTTCCATGACAATGATTTAAACCTGACTTCAGTGGATAGAAAACGGATCAAAGATGGAAGAACTAAATACCTCTGGAAGAGGGACAGGGGACACGGTAAGAGAACAGTCAGGAAGGGGGTAATGATGGCCGCGCAAGTCCTGTCTCCCAGCACAGCCTTTAAAAGCTGTAAGAACAAGAGACACACATGCACGACACAGGCTACTACTGAGAGCAAGCGCACCTGAAAACGTGGGGGACAGAGGAGGGCTGGTGGCACACAAAACCAACCTAGAGTTTCCTGCTAGAAAGAGAAAAACCCACTCTGAGACCCAAACATGCTGAAAGTTATGAGCAGAGCAGGGTACCAGGAAGGGCCTTAACTCACACACCAGACTTACAGGCAGTCCTGGAGTGGCAATTCTTCAGGAAAGGTAGTAAACAGGAAGGAAGAGGAACCCTTTGGACTGCACAAGTGAAGGAGAAAAGGAGGAGAGCGCAATTTAATGTCCTTTAAGATGGAGGGAAAATTCTTTTTAGAAAAAAGGAAAATTAAAAAGGCACAATCCATGTCCCCACTATCTTCAAAAACACGCCATCTAGTTAAAAAAAAAAGGACAAAAAATCCACAAAACTTTACCAAGGTGTCACTGAATTAGCAGTCTTATTAAACATGTTATGTTCTAATAAAATAGACACAATCCAACTAAACACTGGGAGGAAGAGAACAAACTGAAATAACCGCACCGGCCATTAATGGCAGCAGGGGTTAAGGGACACCACTAAAAACTGAACACCAGATAACTGAAGGCTGAATAAGAAAACGGGACTAAGGCATTACAAAAGATCTATGCTCAAAGGTAGTCATGGTAACAAAAATCAAACATTCTAAAAAAGTTTTTAATGAACAAGCAATGAAAACACAAGTAGCTGAATAAACAGGACAAAATAACATGATCTACTGAGACAAAACGTACCAATCCTATCAATTACATGGGAATGGGTTTGGCTCACCTATTCAACTTTTTCTCACTTAGGCTCACAAAGCAGGACCCAACTATATGCTAAATACAAGAGACACTTAAAAGATTCAGAGAGGCTTCCCTTCAGAGAGGGAAGGAAAAAGGAATACAGGCAAATAGAAATAAAAGAAGGTCTTATTTCAAGATATCAGGAAGAGAAGAGTTCAGGCTGAAAAACATTAAACGTGATAAAGGACACTTTTTAATGTTGAAAGCCATTATCATAATATAGCTTGTAACAGTTATGATTTTGAACCAAATCACACAGCACTCACCCTTACAAAGCAAAAACTACAATAGATAATAAGAAATATAAGCAAAAACATTAATAATAAAACATACCACTATCAGTAGAAAGACATATAAAGTAGAAGAAAAATAATGTATGATGCAGAAAACCTAGAGAATCTAACTAGTAAATCTTATGATAGCTACTGAAACTTACACCCTGATAATAGGAAGTAAACTTTCTTCTTAAGCACACATGAATCAGTCACAGAATTCTGTTATCTATTATGTCACAGAAACAGCATCAGTAAATTCCATAAAGTGACATGAAACTAAAAATTCATTAAAATACCAAATTAAACAAGCTCTACCTAAATGGGGAAAATAAACTTAAAACAACTCTTCAGCAAATGGAGAAATGAAACAAAATTTCTAAATATTGATAATTAAAACTATTACAGATTATAATCTATGGAATAAACTTAAAGCAGTGATCAAGGATATTCATAGTCTTAATTTTAAACCAATAAAAAGAATTAAATGGGGGCACCTGGGTGGCTCAGTGGGTTAAGCCTCTGCCTTCGGCTCAGGTCGTGATCCCAGGGTCCTGGGATCGAGCCCCACATCGGACTCTCTGCTCAGCAGGGAGCCTGCTTCCCCCTCTCTCTGCCTGCCTCTCTGCCTACTTGTGATCTGTCTGTCAAATAAATAAATAAAATCTTTAAAAAAAAAAAAGAATTAAATGAACAAACTAGATTCTCAGATCAAGGAGCTAAGAAAAAGGTACATCAAAAAGAGAAAAACAACCTAATTATAAACCAAAATTCTACCTATTTGGAAAAACTTAACGAAGTGATACACTACGAGCTAACTTAGTAAGAGAAAGTACAAATTTACAAAAAAAGGATACATAAGTAAGACATACAAAAAGCCCCACATACAGATAACACATCCCTTTGCAGATATCTACACAAATAAATGTGATAACCTATGAAGCAGACTGTTTTTTTATCAAAATCACCCCTATCCGAGACAGAAAGTTTTAAAACACTAGTATGCACAGAAAACAGAAAATTGTTAAGGAATCAGCCCACAAAAAGCACTGGATCTAGATCATTTTATAAGGGTATTCTAATAAACTTACAAAGACCAAATAAACCCATTGCTTCAAAAATGTTTTCCAGAGCACTAAAAATGAAGAAAAACTTCTAGTCTTTTTTGAAATAGTTTAATGTTGACAACTAAACCTGATGAGTATAAAAATGTTTATAGCCCAGTATTAGTGTGAAAAATACTAATAAAAATCTAAAAGCACATTAAGAAAAGTGACGTACCACGACAAAGTAGGAGTTATTCACAGAATGCAAGATCTGTTCAATATTAGGCAATCTATTAATATAAGATCACATATGAACAGATCTATAGGGAGAAAAATCATGGTTATCTTCACAGATGCTGAAGGACCTCAAAAAAGTAGAAATTAATGAATTCTTCCTTTCAAATGATAAAATATATTCTTTAGTCTAACAGCCAGTACCTAAGTGAGAAAAACTTGTCATTTCTGATAAGATCAGGAACAAGTCAAGAATGACCCCTTTCTCTTCTGTTATTAAACTCTGAACTGAAATATTAAGCAATGCAATTAGAAAATGAAAATCAATTAGCGGTGTAAGAATAGAAAAGAAAGAAAATTATATCTCTTTGGATATAGGAGTGTATAATTAGAAAACCCTAGAGAGAATCAACGTTAAAACTGACTCAAAGGAATTCAGTAAGGTAGCAGGATATAAAACTCACATACAGAAATGAATAACCCTTTTCTGTACACATATAACAACCAACTAGAGTATAGATAGAAAACACTCCTGTATGACAAAAAATATGAAATACTTAAAGATAAACTAAACAATAGTTATGTAAATTATGTAATTATGTAAAATGAAGAAGAGGAAAACTTCCAGACACTACTGAAAGACCCAAAAGTAGATCTGAACAAATGGAAAGGTATCTTTTGTTCTTGGCAAGAATGATTCAATACAATGAAGGTGTTAGTTCCTCCTAAAAAGATTCATGGGTTAATATAACTGCAACAAAAATAATAAGCTTCTTGATGGAACTAGACCAAAGGTGGACCAATTATGGCTCACAGGTCAATTCTGGCCTGCAGGCTGTTTATTTATAAAGTTTTACTGAAAGAAGGTAACTCTTATTCATGAATGTATGGCTCATGGCTTCTTTCTCACATGGCAGAGGTAAATAGTTGAACAGAGATCATATGGCCCCAAATCCCAAAGTATGTACTTTCTGGTTCTTTAGAGAAAAATCAACAATTCCAGAGCTACAGTTATTACTCAAATTCACTTGGAAAAAACAACATGCAAGAAAAGAAAGGAAACAATGAAAAGAGAGATTTAGGGGTGACTAATAACCCTCTACAACATTAAAATATGCTATAAAACCTCTAATATTAAAAAAATGTAGGGACGCCTGGGTGGCTCAGTTGGTTAAGCAGCTGCCTTCGGCTCAGGTCATGATCCCAGCCTCCTGGGATCGAGTCCCGCATGGGGCTCCTTGCTCAGCAGGGAGCCTGCTTCTCCCTCTGCCTCTGCCTACCACTCTGTCTGCCTGTGCTCTCTCTCTAATAAATAAATAAATAATATCTTAAAAAAAAAATGTGGTCCTGGTACATGAATATATAAAAAGATAAGTGGAAAAGAATAGAAAAATCAGAAACAGATACAAACATGTACAGAAATTTAGTGTATAGTAAGAGTGATGTCTCAAATCACCCAGGAAAAAAAATGAACTTTTTTTTTTTTTTTTAATTTATCTGACAGGCAGAGAGGCAGGCAGAGACAGAGGGGGAAGCAGGCTCCCCACTGAGCAGAGAGCCAGATGGGGGGCTCGATCCCAGGACCCTGGGATCATGACCTGAGCCAAAAGCAGAGGCTTTAACCCACTGAGCCACCCAGGCGCCCCAAAAATGAACTTTTTAATAAATGATGTTAGTACATCAGGATGGTCACATGAAAATTGATACAATTTGATCTATACCCCATACCATACACTAAAATCAACTCCACATTGATCAAAGAACTGATTATAAACTGAAACCATATGGTATGAATATACAGGTAATATCAGTGTACAGAAAGGTTTTTTGGCTTATGACAAAAGATTGGCTTTTTGACTAAAAAACATTTTATGTGTAAAAAGAAAAGAACAAAGTAAAAGTTAATGGACAAACTGAGAAAAATTTGTAACATATATTTAAAATAAAGAAATAATATATCTACTATATAAAGATCTCTTAAAAATGGAGAGAAAACACCAAAAACCAATAAGCAAAAGACAATACACAAAGATTAAAAAATGTTCCTTAAGCATATAAAAAGATGTTCAAATCTCACTCATATTTAGAGAAGTTCAAATTAAAAGTACATGAAGTAACTAAGAAGAGAGGAATTTCATCAACTTGATAAAGACTACAAGAAAAGTATTTCTTTTTTTCTTACCTTTATGTCTTTTAACCGTATAGATTTTAATTTGACATTTGTGGATATGTAAAAAGAAATTATAGATACCTACCCTGAGAAAATTTCAGTTTGAGATTCTATGAAGTAAAAGTGTTTTAGACTAAAAAAAAAAAAAAAAAAAAAAGAATATAAGAAAAGTAGAGCAAATGTTATACTTAATGGTGAGTAACTAGAAGCTTCCTAGCTAAGATGAGGAACAAGGTAAGGATATCCCATTTTACCACTCCTTTTTGATGTCATACTGGAAGTCTTAGATAACACCATTAAGACAAGAGGAGGAAATGAAAATGACAAAGAATGGAGAAAACAATAAAGAACTGTCTTTGCTTAGAGATCACATGATTGTCAGTGTAGAAAATACAAAATTATCAACCCCCAAAAATGGAACTCATAAACCAGTTAGTTATAGCAAGCATGTAGGATACAAGGTTAATATATAAACGGCAATCACTTTCTTCCATACCAGCAATAAAGGACTGGAATTTCAAGTTAGAAACAGAATACCATTAGCACTTCTGCAAAATGAAAGTGAAATACTTACATATAAATCTAACAAGATCTACATGAAAAAAAACAAAGAACTCTGATGAAAGAAATAAAAGAGAACTAAATAAATGAACAGACAGTCCATGTTCATGGATAGGCAGACTCTATTATTGTCAAGATGACAAGTCTTCCTACCTTGGATCTATTGACCAAACTCAATTCCAATCAAAACCCCCATAGGGTATTTTACTGATATTAACACACTGACTCTAAAGTTTATATGGAGAGCAAAGGACCCAGAATAGCCAGCACAATATTGAAAGAGAACAAAACTGGGAGGACCAACATTACTCAACTTTAAGACTTACTACAATGCTACAGTAACCCAGTGTGGTACTGGTAAAAGAATAAACCAATAAGTAGAACAGAGTCCACAGACAGACTCACATAAATACAGCCAACTGATATTTTGACAAAGGAGCAAAGGCAATACAATGCAGAAAGATAGCCTTTTCAACAAATGGTACTGGGGCAACTGGATATCCATATGCAAAAATATGAAATAAACAAAGACTTTATATCTTTCACAAAAACTAACTCAATATGGACCACAGATTTAAGTATAAAACACAAAACTATAAAACTCCTACAAGATAACATGGGGGGAAATAAAGACAATGATGACTTCTTAGATATAAAGTCAAAAAGGCAGGCATGATCTATAAAAGAAGTAACAATCTGGATTTTGTTAAAGTTAAAAACTTCTGGGGTCCTAGGATCAAGCTCCGAGTTGGGCTCCCTGCTTGGCAGGGAGTCTGCTTCTTCCTCTCCCTCTGCCCTTCCCCCCCAATTTGTATGCAAGCTCTTTCTCAAATAAATACATAAAATCTTTAAAAAAAATATTGACCAAAATCCAATACACTGACAATACTAAATTCTAATAAGGCTATGAACCAATGGGAATGCTTATTCATAGCTGGCGGGAATGCAAAATGGTTCAGCCACCTTGGATAGCAGTTTGGTGACTTCTCACAAAACTAAACTTACTCTTACCATATAATCTAGCAACTGTGCTCCTTGGTACTTACCCAAAGGAGCTGAAAATGTTATGTCCAGGGGCGCCTGGGTAGCTCAGTTGTTAAGCGTCTGCTTTCAGCTCAGGTCATGACCCCAGGGTTCTGGGATCGAGCCCCACATCGGGCTCCCTGCTCCACGGGAAGCCTGCTTCTCCCTCTCCCACTCCCCTGCTTACATTCCCTCTCCCTCTGTCTCTGTCAAATAAACAAATAAAATCTTAAAAAAAAAAAAAAAAAGAAATGTATGTCCACGCAAAAACCTGCACAAGGATGTTTATATCAGCTCTATTCATAATTGCCAAGACTTGAAAGCAACTAACATGGCCTTCAGTCAAGGAAAGAATAAATAAACTGTGCTATATCCAGGCAGTAGAATCTTGCTCAGTGCTGCTAAAATGGACATGTGCTATCTAGCCATGGAAAGACAGGAAGAAACCTCATAGCATATTGGTAAGTGAAAGAAACCAGTCTGAAAAAGCCACAAACTGTCCAATTCCAAGTACATGACATTCTAGAAGAGGCAACTATGGAATCAATGAAAAAGATCAGTGGTTGTCAGGGGCTGGGGGGAGAAGGATGAATAATGAAGCACAGAGGATTTTCAGGGCACTGCCCTGTATGACACTATAAATGGTGATATACATCATTATACATTTGTCAAAACCCAAAGAATGTAAAAAACAAAGAATGAACACTAAAGTAAATCATGGCCTTCTGTGGCAATGATATCTCAATGTAGATTCACCAAGTGTAACAAACGCAGCCCTCTGGGCTGAGATGTTGATAGCTGGGGAGGCTGGGGTGGGCGGGTGGGGGGTGCCAGAGGACATAGAGCAACACTATGTACTCTCTACTCAATTTTGCTGTGAACCTAAAAATACTCTAAAAAATAGTCTATTAAAAAAAAAATGAAATAACTGAAAAGGGCATGTGAAATACTGTTTCTCACCTATCAGGTTGGCATACATTGAAAAGTATGACAACACATTTTGTTGTCAAAACTGGGGGGAAACAGACACTCTCATATGTTGCTAGAGGAAAAGCCAATTAGTACAACTCTCTGGAGGGGAATCTGACATCTAATAAAATTAGATATGCGCTTCTATCTGACTCAGAATCCCACTTCTAGAAATTTACTGTGAAGATCCACCTCCAACAATATAAAAATACACAAATATAAAGTTATTCATTGTAGCAATGTTGTACTTTGAAAATATTTAAAACTTAAATGCATGTCCATATGTAAGAACGTGGTTGGACAGACTTGGTATATGCACATATAATGGAGAACTATGAAGCTGTTAAAGAATGAAGAAAACTTTTATGAATTGACGTGGAGTGATTTTCAGGACATACCGTAAATTTTTAAAAACAATGGTATAAGAAAGTATCTACATTTTGTATAAGAATGAAGTAGAAATAAAAAACTACACATATATCTGTGGGAGCCTGCATGGCATGTTTCAGCTCAGGTCATGATCTCAGGGTCATGAGACCGAGGCCCGTTATCCGGCTTCATGCTGAGTGTGGAGCCTGCCTGGGGTTCTCTCTCTCTCTCCTTCTGCCCCTCCCCCTGTGAGTGCTCTCTCTAAAAAGGTAAAAGAAACTAATGAATGTCATTATCATCACAAGGTAGGTGAAGTGGGATTAAAAGGACAGGAAAGGGGTGCCTGGGTGGCTCAGTGGTTAAAGCCTCTGCCTTCGGCTCAGGTCATGATCCCAGGGTCCTGCGATCGAGCCCCACATCGGGCTCTCCGCTCAGCAGGGAGCCTGCCTCCTCCTCTCTCTCTCTGCCTGCCTCTCTGCCTACTTGTGATCTATCAAATAAATAAAAATCTTTAAAAAAAAATAAAAGGACAGGAAAACAGAATTGATGTAAAAAGGTAGAGGGAGTCACCCCTCTAAGGACTATACATTTTTTTAACACACACATTTTTGCTTTTAGAACTGTTACATTTCACATATTCAATAAGTAAATAGACAAGATACTAGAGAGAAAAGTTAAAATGTAATACAAACAAAAACAAGTCTGTTTCAAATGAATAACACAACACCCAGAAGGGGAAAAAAACCAACAAACTCAAATAGTACTTGAATACAGTATTAGGACTATACAAACTCAAACTAAAGATAAAAAGAACTATGAACAATCACTGAATTCTCATTGGAAGGGTTTTTTTCCCCCCAGTGGTGGTAAAGATAAACTACTTAATGTATACCCTAGGACTACACAAATAAGTAAATATACTATGGGTAAAATGGCACACAGATTCCTCACTGTCAGAGAAGGGAGTTATAAATATAGAAAAGGGAAAAGCAAGAATGAACTCTGTAGTGTTTAACTGGAATTAGAAGTATCAGTATGAGGCCAAGGTTTTACAGTATATATAGAAAACACAGAAATGCATGTATGTGTCAAAGTGTGTGTTTATTTTTCTAGTAAGGTCTGCTGAAGGGTCATAAAAAGAATGAAATCCTAGTAGCAACAAGCATGCCACACACTCAGGTCTTGGTCTCTAAACACTATTCTTCACTGAAAGTTAACAGGGCTCCTAGGAGAAATGGCTGATTCAAGGGTTTAGAAAGTACAATATGATCCCAGAACATTTTGTTGTGCCAGAGGATAAGGAAGTGCTCAAAAAGGAGTGACAACGTGCCAAAAGGACCCAGAAGCCAGGCCGAAGGGGCTACTACTTTACAAATCTGGAACAAACAGAACATCAAGATAAATAGTAACTGTAATAAGTTAATAACACAATAAGAATCCATGAATCTATACAGATCAAAAAAAAGGTGAATAAAGATGGAGAAGGGGTTGATCTCAGGGTCTTGGGATCGAGCCCTGCATCGGGCTCTCTGCTCAGCAGGGAGCCTGCTTCTACCTCCTTCTCTGCCTGCTTCTCTGCCTACTTGTGATTGCTCTCTCTCTGTCAAATAAATAAAAATCTTAAAAAAAAAAAAAAAGATAGAGAAGGGGGTTTTTCTTCTATTAAAAAAGTCAACAAAATGTAGAAGAAATGATGGAATTTTAAAAAATTACCATGTCCAGGGGTGCCTGGGTGGCTCAGTGGGTTAAGGCCTCTGCCTTCAGCTCAGGTCATGATCCCAGGGTCCTGGGATCCAGCCCCGCATTGGGCTCTCTGCTCGGCGGGGAGCCTGCTTCCCCCTCCCTCTCTGCCTGCCTCTGCCTACTTGTGATCTCTGTGAAATAAAAATAAAATCTTAAAAAAAAAAATTACCATGTCCAATCAAAAGAAGAGTATTTGTTTCAGGTAAAAATTTAGTGGGTGAGAAGTTTATGAGATCAGGATATTTACAGAGTCTGAAAATATCTCCCTACTAAATTATTTAATAATTAGAGACAAGAAGAGTAATTTCACAGTTCAGAAACCAGGAAGTCATCACCTTAACCAAGTGATCGAAGTTACCATTACCAGTGACATGATATCAATTTGCCTAACAGAATGTAAAGAATAAAACAGTACATCACCTCTGTGCCATCTTGCCAAAAATGTATAACCTGAACCTAATTATGAGGAAACATCAGGCAAACCCAAACTGAGGGAAGTTCTACTAAATACATGGCCTAACCTCTTTTTTTTTAATTTTTAATTTTTTTTAATAAACATATATTGTTAGCCCTAGGGATACAGGTCCGTGAATCACCAGGTTTACACACTTCACAGCACTCACCACAGCACATACCCTCCCCAATGTCCATAACCCAGCCACCCTTTCCCAACCCCCTCCCCCTGGCAACCTTCAGTTTGTTTTGTGAGATTAAGAGTCTCTTATGGTTTGTCTCCCTCCTGATCCCATCTTGTTTCATTTATTTTCCTACCCCCCAGCACCCTCCCCACCGCATTGCATCTCCACTTCCTCCTATCAGGTAGATCATATGATAGTTGTCTTTCTCACATTGACTTATTCCGCTAAGCATAATACCCTCTAGTTCCATCCACATCGTCGCAAATGGCAAGATTTCATTTCTTTTGGTGGCTGCATAGTATTCCATTGTGTACATCACATCTTCTTTATCCATTCATCTGCTGATGGACATCTAGATTCTTTCCATAGTTTATGGCCTAACCTCTTAAAGGAGGGGGGGAGTCAATGGGGCGCCTGGGTGGCTCAGTCCATTAAGCGTCTCCCTTCGGCTCAGGCTGTGGTCCCATGGTCCTGAGATCCAGTTCCACATCAGGCTCCCTGCTCAGCGGGAAGTCTGCTTCTCTTTCCCTTTGCCTCTCCCCCTGCTTGTGCCCTCTCTCTCTGTCAAATAAATAATTTTTTTAAAAGATCATTTATTTATTTGACAGAGAGAGAGGGGGAAGCAGGTGCCCCAACAAGCAGAGAGCCCAATGCGGGGCTCGATCCCAGGACCCTGAGATCATGACCTGAGCCGAGGCAGAGGCTTAACCCACTGAGCCACCCAGGTACCCCTCAAATAAATAAATCTTAAAAAAAAAAAAAAAAAAAAAAGTCAAGCTTACAAAAGACAAAGTCTGAGGATATATATTCCACAATAAAGAAAATAAGACATTTAAATGAAATGGGGAATATAGATTGATGTTGGCCAACAAAAACCTTTTTTTTCCTTTTCCTTTCTGAAAAGGACACTAGTGAACGAAGTGGCTCAATCTGAATAAGATAATAGTATTATATGAGTATTAATTTCCTGACTTTGATAGCTGTAATAAGAGAACAGCCTTGTTTTTAGGATATAAACTGTTATGTATTTTAAGACAGGCATTCTTTTTTTTTTTTTTTTTGGTCAGAGAGAGGGAGAGAGAGCGAGCAAGCACAGGCAGACAGAGTGGCAGGCAGAGGGAGAAGCAGGCTCCCCACCGAGCAAGGAGCCCGATGTGAGACTCGATCCCAGGACGCCGGGATCATGACCTGAGCCGAAGGCAGCCGCTCAACCAACTGAGCCACGACAGGCATTCTTAACTGGTATTCTAGGAAGAATGAAGCCCTACAGAAAATGATTTAGGCAACTATTTTTTCAATTCTTCCAAGAAAGGTATGTAGCTAGGAGCACTGTACCTGCATAGGAGAGAAGTTAATTCATTACATACTTTAGGACTTTAAGGCTTAATTCTCTGAAGACTTTAGGGCTTAGCATGTCATAAGACTTTAGGGCTTAGTTCTCTCATAGTCTGAGAAGAATCATTGTGTCTATAACCTGCTCTTAAAAGGTTCAGAGAAAAACATGTATATGCATGGGTATGTGTATACAGAGATACACAGAATCATAAAGCGAATATAGTAAAATGTTAATATTTAGGACCATGGACAAAGGGTATATGAATATCCCTCGTACTATTTTGCAACTTTTTCTTAAGTCTGAAATTATTTCAAAAATAAAAGATACCTTAGTTTGTTTTTTAAAGAGATGGTAGCTGAGAGTCAACATATTTATGCTAGTTAAAACTAAATGTTCAAATTCTAGAATCAGATTTTGGTTCAAATTCCCACTATGCTCCTTGGTAGCTGTAAGAACTTGGGTAAATTACTTAACTTCCTTCAGCTTCAATTTCCCCTTTGAAAAAATAGGTAAGATACTATTACATGCCTCACAGAGCTGCCACAAGAACTTAGATGTCACCACCAAAGCACTCAGCTCAGTGCCTGTGTCTTAATGATAGGTTCTATTATTTTCTGAATTCATTCTTCACACACACAAAAGCCCTGTTTATCGAGTCCCTCCTCTGCACCTACCTCTTCTGTAAAGCCTTGTTCAAAATCCATAAAAAATAATCAACTAAATCATAAACAATAAAATTACTCAGCCAGTTAATGATGAATGTGGAGATTATGCAAAAACTAGAAAAACATTTATGGAGAAACATTAGGAGGAAAAGGAAAAAGTCAAAATCACAACTAAGTGAAGATATGCAAGCATATGGACAAATAGCAAGTATAAGCTGGTGGGTTTATGGAAGCTTTGTCTTTTAAAATGTGTGTTACTGCTCAGGTCAAAAGGAAAGCAGGGTGGAAATTAAGGATTCTGAGATTGGTCAGAGCCTGGTAAATGAAATCAGAGTATTCCCTAAAGTTATCAGCCCAGGGTATCATATTTTCCCTCAGAAGCCAAAAAACTGTGGGGCACCAAGAAGAAAAAAAATTAAAAAATTTAGGAAATGATTTTCTTATTCTAAGTCTTTTAGATGTCTGCACCTAGAAAAGAAAAGAGTCTGGTTGTCAAAACTTAAAGGTAGACTGTGACACTTCTCTAGTTCAAGATACTGTAACTGTTTCTTATCAGACTCATAATAAAACCCAGTTCTCACTGTTCCATATAATGTAGCACCTCCACCTGTCTTTAGCCTCATGAGCCACCTCAGAACTTTTGCACTTGTTCCTTCTGCCCGGAATGTTCTTTCCCCCAGGTAGCTGGCCTCTTTATTCCGTCGAAGTTTCTGCCTTAAAATTAATTCCTCGGGGTGCCTCGGTGGCTCAGTGGGTTGGGCCTCTGTCTTTGGCTCAGGTCATGATCTCAGGGTCCTGGGAACGAGTCCCGCATCAGGCTCTCTGCACGGCAGGGAGCCTGCTTCCTCCTCTCTTGCTCTCTGCCTGCCTCTCTGCCTACTTGTGATTTCTATCAAATAAATAAATAAAATCTTTAAAAAAAAATAATTCCTCAAAAGGAGGCACACCCTGACTACTTTATGTAAAACAGCTGTGTCCTCTTATCCTGTTTCATTTCTCTTCATCTTTGCACTTCTCACCCTCTAACTTTGTGGCATGTATTTTATATCTGTTAATTTGTTTCTCTCTCCCACTAGAATATAACTTCCATTGTTAGGACTTTGTCTTTTGTTCACTGCAATATCCCTAGACTCTAGAATATGTCTGTTGAATGAAGGAAGCGAAGGAATAAATACCACAGCAAAATAAAGGACCACCATACTCCTTAGAGCCCCCTCCCCCCAATAGCAATGCAACAATTAGGCGAGTAGCCCTGGCTGGTCTACCAGAGGACCCTCCTCTAACAGGTTTCTCCTACCTCACCTTGGAAGAGACTGGTTCTCTCTTCCATGGCTAGGGTAAGAGTGTGCAGAATAAGCAGGCACACAATAGAAGTTCAAGCAGAGAAGCAGAATATAGAACTTCAAAGCTCAAGATTATTCTTACAGTTAAAGGGTGTATGGGACAAGGAAAGTCAATAAAGCATTAATCTAAAAAATAGCTAACGATTACTGTGTCAGACCTGAGGTGAGGCATTACCTCTATCTTTCACTGACTGCATGGATGGCTCCTTTAGTCTTCCCAAGAACTCTGTAAGATGGTATTAATACCAATATTTGCACTAACAGAAAACCTGATGCTTAGGGCAATTAAATAATTACCCAAGAACTCAAAGCTAGTAAGTAGCACAGCCACCATTTAAATTTCAATTTTCTAACTACGGAGCCTAAGCAGTGGGCATACTGCCTTTTTCTGGATGCAAATCAATCAAGAAGCAATTTTACAAGTCTATTGTGACTATGTATGTTGGAAAGGAGTGGAAAATAGACTCACATTGGTAGAATAGGATCCAGTTTTATCACTCTGCTATCTCAAGAGCTAAGAAAGTATCAATCCCTTTTTCATTTTATCTTCTCCCAATCCTTCTTGTCCTCCCCCAGTACTCCCTCCCCCCACCTGCCCCAAATCCACATTTATATAGAAACATACAGCCTGGTATGCCACCTACCATAACAATGAAGACTCAAGACTGTCTTCCTTTTGCCTTCAAAAGGTCTCAAGTCCGTAAGTATTCATAACACTCAATTCTTCCCTTTCCTAGAGGAAAAATCAATAATGTCGAAACGTATAATTTTTTTCTGAAATCTTCATTTTTTCTATAGCTGGACGTCTAAATATTGGTCCCATTTACTCCCCAGTCTGGTTGGCATCCTTCAAGCACATCTTCCCTCTTCCCACATTTGCTTACGTTCTGTTTCTCCTGCAAGAAGCAGCAGCTCCCGGGAGCCATCACTTCCTCCCAACCGGCACTAGACAAAACATCAAGAATCCTTCTGGATAATGACTAACTTGAACTTCTTAAGAAAGCCCTGAGTCTTGTTTTACTTGTTTAGACTTTTCTTTCTGCTGATTGTTTTTTGTTTGCATTATCGCAACTTCTAAGGTCAAGGACTCATTCTTCTACCACTATACACCCCAAGACGGAGTTGATAAGCGCACACAGTACAATGTTATATATAATGCAGTTTTCTAAACATAGTTATGAAATGATTAAACAATCTTCAGAATGTAGATTTGAGTGCGACATAACTAATCTCTGTCTTAAAGATGGGGGGGACTTCATTCAATGTCCTTGGGTTTTTCCCCATTGTGAGATATGGATCGCTTAGAAAAGTGCCTGGTAATGTTTACTATTATTCTCTCCGAGAACGGCCGAACTGAGCTGCTCTTCTTTCAACTTTTCATTGACTGCCTCTCCGTGCGCCGTCAGGGGGGTCCCGGACCCTGCTCGGCGGCGAGCGGCAGGGGCTTCCGTGCCCCTGCGCAGGCCGGGGGGCCAGGGAGGGCGTGCGGGGGTGGGGGTTGGTTCTGGTCCCGCCGCGCCCCTCCCCCTTTCCCTCCCCCGGGCCCCGCGGCCGCGCCCCTCCCAGGCCCCGCGGGCCGCGCTTACCCCGGCGGCCGCCGGCACCGCCCCTCCGCCTGGGACCGCACTTCCGGTTAGTCTCGGGACACTCGGGTTTGGGTTTTCCGGCGGCCGCAGGCTTCGCGGCGGTGGACCTCAGGGCCCGCCTTCGGGAAAAAAAGGAAAGCAAACCTGGGGGGCCGACGAGAGCCAGGAGCTCTCCCTTTGCGCGGCTCGGGAGGGGAGTTGGGGCCAGGCCGCCCAGTGAGCGCTTTAAAGGCCGACAAGGCCGGCTGCGCGAGCCCTTTCAGCCAGGCTGGGAAGCGGCCGGCGCAGCCCCGCCTCCGCGAGTCACATGACCACCCCTGCTTCGCAGACTGGGGCGCCCCGCCCCCGGCCTCTGAGCCAATGGGCGCTGAGCTCCTGTGACGGGGCGGGGCCCTGGGGCGCCTGCGCTCCTGGCCTTCGGCGTTGCGGAGCGGGGCGGGGCGGAGCGGGGCGGAGCGGGGCGGGGCGGGGATTGGGGGAGTCTGCGGGAAGCGGCAGTTTCCTGGGCTGAGGGGAGGACTCCACTGGCACTTGGTCTAAGAAGAAACAACGTTGTTTATATGACAGTGTCTGACTCCTGTGCTCTGTCCTCAAAGCAGTTAAAGGAGGACTGGAGCCAGAAGTGGCGTCACGAAGGCGAATGCCGACCCTGAGAGAAACACCCCGATGGATCCGGGGGAAGTGGAGGATCCCGAAGCGCAGCGGAAGCGCTCCGTCACAATGTGGCCCGCGAGACGGATCAGATGCTTTTACCCGGGGTAGTGGTGGCCGCGTGTAGGTGGAGGCAGCCGCCGCGGAGGCTACGACTGCTGTGACACCGCGAGGGTCCCCGGTCCCGAGTCTGGGCGGGAATCCACGAAGAGTAATCACTGTTTGGGTTGGAGCAGAAATGGGATTCCCTTCAGAGTCAAGTATCTGTGGAGATCTGTTTTCCCTGCTCAGTTGTTCGGTGAACAGCAGTTTTTAAAAAGCCCTCAGACAGCAAAGAGGAGCGATGAATACTAAGAAAATACAGGACAAAAGCCTCGGAAACGCAGCCAGGGACTTCGATTGTGAGCCAAGTAGTGGGGATGGGAGCCGTGAGAACATGATGGGGGTTTCATCAGTCACGCCTTCAGGGTTAACCAATCATGTTTCTGATTATGGGATTCTCCAAGGGAGCTGCAGTTTATTTTAGATTCATATATTTTAAAAACATTTTTGTTTACTTAGCGTGCAAGAAAGGAAAGGGGCTGAGGGAGACAGTCTCAAGCAGTCTCGCACTGAGAGGGAGCCCAACATGGCGGGGGCGGGGCGGGGTGGAGTTTGATCTCAGGACCCTGAGATCATGACCTGAGAGGAAATCAGTAGTGGGTCTCAACGTTCTGAGCCACCCAGGCGCCCCACAGTTTCTTATTTGTTTTTAAGGAAAGCGAAGTAAAGCCAAAACACTCTATGCAGAGTCGTCTTAATATTTGAAATAATAATGTTTAAGTTGTATATGTGGTATGTTCCAGACCCTGTTCTAAATACTTTACGTATGTTATCTCATTACCTTGTAAGAAAAGTTCTGATATGTATTATGTTTAAGAAGGGAACTGGTGTACACAGAGATTAAATGACTTGCCCAAGATCACCCATTTAGCAATGGTGAAGCTCAAAGATGAACAGTCTGATACCAGAACCTGTGCTTGCAACCGGTCTACTTGTATGGCTACCTCAATAATGGTGAGTGTATTGTGGGAAAGTACTGGGATAAAAGTCTAGCATATGGTTCTGATCTCCGCCCAGCAGGTAAGAAGGTCTCAGTAGGTGGTGAAATCTTCAGGCTTTTCTTTCGAGAGACATTGGCCCAGACAGAGTGCTCATTTTATTTATTGCTTCATTCACTCAACAAATATTTATGGAGTACTGTCAGTTCGTGTGAATCCATATTGGGTATTAGGAATTTAAAGATGGGTAAGATTCAGACTCATTCCTCTAATGGCTCACACCCTAGCATGGAGACAGCAGGTGCCATGAGTGGTATTATAGAGGTAGAAGTTACATATTATAGTCTGGGAGCATAGAGAAGGAGTGCATAATTAAGAATTCATTTGAGAAAAGTTCAGAAAACACTCTGGAGGCGATGGAATATGAGATGAAGCTTAAAACAGTAGATGCAATGAGTTGAAGATAGGACTGGAATGGAAGACGGGAAAAAGATACTTGGATGTGATTTCAATTAATGGACCTTGTAGGAAATGGAAGCTATTCATAAGATAGCTGAATTATCTCCAGACTTAAAATTCTTTAGAAAGTTTTTATTTTTATTATGTATTTATTCAGAAGATGGCTTTATTTTAAAATACAGAGAGAAGCAAAACAGGAAACATGGAGACAAGGATAAAGAATAAGAAGGGGCACGCTTAGGTGGTTCAGTAGGTTAAACCCTCTGCCTTCAGCTCAGGTCATGATCCCAGGGTCCTGGGATTGAGCCCTGCATGGGGCTCTCTGCTCAGCAGGGACCCTGCTTCCCCCTCTCTCTCTGCCTGCCTCTCTGCCTACTTGTGATCTCTGTCAAATAAATAAATAAAATCTAAAAAAAAAAAAAAGAATAAGAAGGAGCAGCCAGCAAGTTATGAGTAAAATGAACAAACAAAAATGGGCCAGGACCACCAAGGGAGGTGGGTTTCAAATAAAAGGTTGATGATAGCAGTGTCATATATTATGGAGATCTGTTGGGAATTTCTATATTCTAGGCATGTTTAAGCTCATTATATGTACTAACTCATCCAAGGACCCTTTGCTGTTTAATCCTCACAACAACCCCATCTTATGGATGAGGGAAATGAAGTAGAAGGAAGTGAAGTGTTTTGTGCAAGATCATGCTGCTGGTAAGGGACAGAATGGGGATTTAAACCCCGGCAGTCTGACTTTCTGAGTCTGTGCTTGTTACCACCATCTTATAATCCCTCTCTGAAGAGGATCTGTGGAGTTTAGGAATCAAGTTTTTCATCTTTAATAGGGTCAGTTTCTGTGGAGTGTGGTGGAAAGGAAAGAAGGGGACACAAGCTGTATCGTTTCTTTCTAGAATCTTGGCTATAAGAATGAACAATGGAAGGCCCTCTCTCCTATAGAACATAGGACATCTAGAGGGAATAGGGCCTACAGCTTCAGGGAGAAAGAGAGTTGGATATGTTGCTATAGGAAAAATACCAATAGAGAGATTGAAGAATCAGGAAAGGGGAGGCCACTCAGGAGATAGGGGAGGCTGCCTTCTCAAATACTAAGGGGAATCTATCCTTTAACCAGAGAAGTAATCTGAGATCAGAGGAAGGAAAATACATCTGTATTCCTTGGGTCTTGTTCAGAAACCCTTTTAAGATTTGGAGGAAGGAATTCTAACTAGCCACAGGGACCATATTCATCAGGCTTCCAATTTGTTCTTTTAGTCACTCACCAAAATCCTGATTCAGCAGGGTTATATTCTCACAAATGTATTTTCTCTTGATCTACTCCAAAGATAACAACCAACAGTATATATATATATATATTTTAAAGATTTTATTTATTTATTTGTTAGAGAGAGAACGAGCGAGCACAGGCAGACAGAGAGGCAGAGGGAGAAGCAGGCTCCCTGCCGAGCAAGGAGCCCGATGTGGGACTCGATCCCAGGACGCTGGGATCATGACCTGAGCCGAAGGCAGCCGCTTAACCAACTGAGCCACCCAGGCGTCCCCCAACAGTATATTTTTAAAAATCACAGAGTTGATGGGCCAACAGTTCCAAGAGTACAGCATTGCTGTTCTTTATCTCTTGATTTCCTAGAGCAGCTCAGATCTTCTCACTGAAATACCCAAGCAAGAGGAAAATGAACAAGTGTGTCAAATTTGAGGATCTCATTTTATCTTTTTGTTGTTGTTAAGCCACAGTAATGGCTTCACTGTTCAAAATATTTATTATCCTAACAGGTCACACAGAAGTTGGGAACTGTCAACTAGGCTACATCCAAATCTGGGCTGAGGAGGAACAAAGAGCTGCCTGAAGAAATGAGTAGCTGGAACAAACCAGAGGTCAAGATGGCCACTGGCCAGTGGAACCAGCTGCCTGGGCCCACATTCACGATCCACTTTCACGAGCACCACTGAGGTGCAGCGAGGACAGCAGAGCTGCTGGGCCCAATCATTACAACTTCAGAAAAGGAGAAGGAGTTCACTCTTCAGACATGGTCTTCATGCTTCTGTGCTCCTTCGTGGCCTTCTCCCAGTTCATGTGGTTGAATCCCTCAGCGACCACACTCCACACAGTGCCCTCCTCCAGGCCGTGTGGGGCGATTCCAGAGCCTCCATGGTGTGAGCGGGGCATGTAAGAGCTCTGAAGGACACCACTCTTAACAGAAGTGTGATGAGAGAAAAACTCTCTGAAGACCTCAAACACACAGGAAGCTGTTTTATTTTTTATTTTATTTTTTAAAAGATTTTATTTTACTTATTTGACAGAGAGAGAGAGAGATCACAAGTAGGCAGAGAGGCAGGCAGAGAGAGAGGAGGAAGCAGGCTTCCTGCTGAGCAGAGAGCCCGATGCGGGTCTCCATCCCAGGACACTGAGATCATGAACTGAGCTGAAAGCAGAGGCTTAACCCACGGAGCCACCCAGGCGCCCCAGGAAGCTGTTTTAAATTTCTTTCTAAAGTAGCATGACCCGACAGAAACTTTGTTCAAACGAAGGGCCTAATGTGTGTCCCCCTGCACTCATACATTGTACATCTGCTTTGTAAATGAGTAGCCGAAGGGAAAACCAGCTTGTCCTTGAGGTACCCATGGATGCTCCTACTCCTGGCATTCCTTTGCGTTAAAACTCATTCCTGCCTGTATGCCAAACTAGAATCTTTTGAGCTTTTGACCTGTAAGACCTGTTCCTTCTCTAGGACATTTGCTTCCCTGTGGCGAGAGTGTTACCCTGGCAGGTGGCCTAAGCTGGGCTCAAATAAAACTTTCTTTCTTTTAGGGATTCTGACAGGTCTGTTCATTTGGCTGGACAGGGGTGCTGGGCTCCGTGACCACTGGCCCCACTGCTGCTTCTTCCTTTCTTTGGGGGTGCCTCGCTGACCCCAGCTTCCTGCCCCCTGCCACCAGCTGGTCCATGGAGTGCTGTCTGTGGCCAGTGTGCAGGCCCCAAGGCCACGGCTGCTTCTGCCCATGTGGCTTGGTGGCCCTACTGCTCTTCACTAGCAACATTAATTTAGGAGCCTTATTTTATCTTTGAAAGTCATGTGCTTTGCACTCCATAATCTAGCTGGGCACTGGAAATAGAAAATCAGAAAAGATTCGTTCCTTACCCTTTAACATCATAGTTAAAAATGAAATCGATATACGCCGAGTTCAGAGGGGGCAACTCTATGGGGCAAATTGCCAGTCTCCTTGTCATATCCAAGGCAGGTGACACCAATCACTTGTGGCTTTCTTTTCCACTCGACAAAAAGTTAGGCATGGGTTCCTCCTCAATGCCATATCCACAGCCTGTTAATCAGAATGGGCTTTGATTTGGTAAATCTCTGTGCATAAGAGACTAGTTTAATTTGGTAAGATATGTATTAGAGGAAAGACCTGTGCGAAGTGCAGTAAGAATGTTGGAGGAAGTGGGTGTTTCTGCTTGGGAGGATCAGAGGAAACTTTACTAAAGGAGGTAGGCTGTTCGTGGTTGTGGTGATGGCCTTGCTCCACAAAGTCTGCAGGGACCTGCATTCTTTCCCGTTCATAAATGGTCATCCTTTATCTGGTGGGTAGATTTCTAATCATCACATTCAGGTTTCAGACAGAAAGATAGAGGAAGAGATAAGAAAAGGCAAAGGCATGTGCCAGCTCTTATTAAAGGAAGTCTCCAAGAAGCCACAAGCCAGGCAGCCCACCTGCATCTCAGTGGGTAGACCTTAATCTCATAGCCACACCTACTTGCAAGTTCTAGTCCAATAGAAGAAGATGAATATGGATATCACATGGTGATGGGGGTGAAGGAAGGGGAGGGGAGGTCACATAAATGGTTGTTTCATCAAGTAAATGTGGAAAGTACTGGATTGAATAAAGTTAAATGGTCTCTTTATTTTCAGCATGACTCTTGTATGGAGAATGCTCCCCCCTGACATGTTATATATGTGTATTTGTCTCCTTCCATAGGACTAGAACCTCAAATAATTAAGTGAGTGGGCAGCAGAATAAGAATTAATTCCCTTGCAGCAAGGGAGGATGAAGAAATAATGATATCCACTAAGAGGGATAAGAGGTTAAAATGAAACAAAACAAAAGCATAGAGAGAATCAGCGTAAGGAAGTAACAAGAAATAAAGTTGGTAGTATGCAGGGTCTAGTCCATAGGGAGTGGATTTTATGTGGAGGACAGAACTTCCTTTGGGCAACCTGACAGCAAGTGGAGATTTGGCCATATCCAAAGTCTCCTATCAAAAGGGCTCAAGTGGGAGGAGTTAACTCAAGTCTGGAGGGGAGAAGTAGCAGAGGGATATTCCTAAGCGCATCTTGTCTTATGCCAATAGTGGCTCCACTCACTACATCTTCACCAGAACATGTGTCTCTCCCAAGAACTCAAGAAAGGTCAAGTTTCTGTCTTGGCCCTCAACTTCATGGCCACCCTCTTGATGAAATAGACGTCTATGTCCTTAGACCGGCTACCTGTCTTATTCCTCGACAAGCTGAAATTCAGCAGGGTCTGGGACATCTGTTCTGAAGGTGGCCTTTGACTTTCTTCTGGTGCAAAGGGTAAGCAGGACCCAGGACAACTGTAGGGAGTGGTTACTTTATTGTAGGCTAGGTCTCCTATGAGCTGGGTGGTCCTGACCCAGACCTTATACTGGGATAGTAGGAAGACTCTAGGAGACGCAGGCCTCCAGGCAGATTTACATTCAGTGCCAGCAAGCCAAGAGGCTCAGACCGAGATCTCACCCTTACTGGACTCCTCTCATCCCAGAACTGAAACTCCTGCATTTTCTCCACCTTCTTCATCTTCTCTGAGTCCTCTGGCATCCTGTCCCGGAGTTCACCTGTCTCTCTCTGAGTTCTCTCTCAGCTCTGCTCCTCCTCTCTTGACAGTGTGTAAGTATGAGCAGGGCAGGTGGAGGCAGGGGATACTATGGGAGTTTGGAAGCTAAAAGAATTGACCCCTGTCCCAAGATGGAATTCCCACTTACTCCTCAGAATATTTGTGGCTGATGTTTTATTGTCTTTGCCATTGAACTCTGCTTCTTATGCCTCATTTTGGTAGCATCCTTACAGACCTTCCCCCTTTTTCCCTCAGTCATCTGTTTTTGCCATCTGGGAATTCACTTTGGGTAAGGGATCCCCATCTGGTTGCTTTGGTTCTGAAAAGCATCTGGATTTGGGGATTGAGATGAAGGCTAAAGGATAACCATTGTGAGTAAGGTTGAATGGTTAGAAATTGTGACCTACAACCTTGGACAGGCACATTTCATCAGTCTGAGACCTTTTTCTGAGATGAGACACTAGAAAATGAGATGCCACATCAGTCCCAAGGAGAGTGTGTGATATCTTGGGTTGCCAGATTTAGAAAGAAAAAAAAAATACAGGGGGCTTAGTCCTATTTGAATTTTAGATAAACGATTTATTTTTAAGCTTTTTTACATGGAGTTACATATAATAAAAAATGATTCATTGTTTATCAGAAATTCAAATTAAACTGGGCATCCTGTATTTTATTTGGAGCCCTAGAAGTAGCCTTGTGTAGAAGGAGAGATGGATTGTGTGAAAGGAATTCATTTGTAAGTATCAGGATTCATGATAAGATGAGGCAGAAAATTCCGCACCTTCCTAGGATGCCTCTATTTGGGATGGTGTAGAGCTATCACATGAGAGAGTTAGATTCCGTGAGTATTTTAAGATGATGAGATCTGATTATAGGAGGGAGAGATTTATTTCTGTAGCTAGGGTCAAATATTTGGAAAGAAGAAGGGTGTGGTCATTTGGGAAAGGAGAAAAGTGAGTCTGGGATAATGGTAGGTAGGAGGATAAGGCATTGGACATGTGGGGGAGAGGAGCAGGATCAGGGGCCAGCAGAGGTTTAGGGTGTGGGCCATATTTAGACGGAAGGGTGAATTTGGATGGGAAGTGACTTCAAGTAGGTTGATGATAGATTTACTTTGGTTGGACAAACATGACTAGGTAAGCAGATTGGCAGGATGGACAGTATGGGAAGGATGCAATGTGGTAATTTGGGCAAAGAGATCAGTACAGTGGCTAGGTACGAAATAGGTACTCATTAAAATGATAGTTCTCTAAAGAGCATGGACCATGCCTTCAGTTTCTTTTGGCTCCACACTGTTCTGAACCCAGTAAATAACAAATAGAGACTGACAATTTGAGACTGCTGTTGGAATCTATTCCTCTTTTTGTCTCTATTTCATGAGGTCTTCATATCTCGGTGACTTTCTGATTTTTTTCTCTTTCTCCTTCTGTTTCCCAGGATTCCTTTCTTTCAGTTCATCCTCAACCAGATGTACCTGAAGAATTAGCCTCGAGGGGATGAACACAACCTGAGGAGGGTAAACCCTAGGAAGTCTGAGCCTAAACCATGTTCCCGGAATAGATTGAATGCTTAGAAGATTCCCCACTGTGTAGTGAGAACACCTAGTCTTTGAGTTGTATCTGCCAGCCTCCTTGTGCCTTACCTCCTGTGCCAGGAGTCTCTCTCCTAGTTCACCAGTCATTTTGTCAATTTCCTGTCCATTCCTCCCGTGGAGTTGGGTTCAGATTTAGACAAGAAGGTGGTTTAAGGAGATTCATTCTCAACTCAGATGAGCAAGTGGAACTTCTTGCACAACCCCATGTACACCTACAGACTCTCTTTTCCCCATTGTATATCCTTATCTCCTTTGTCATAGGTTAATTGACCATATCAGTGTGAATTTATTTCTTGGCTCTCTCTTCTGTTGCATTGATCCATGTCTGTTTTGTGCTATACTGTTTTGATTGCTACA